>ML276341.1:0-20385 GCA_005239495.1 Nicotiana undulata | reverse complement strand
CCCCCCCCCCCCCCCAGTATTTGAGGTTGATTAAAAAAGAAGCCTTGAATACTTGTTGAATATTCCTTAGGTAGCATATAGATGTTGCCTCATGAAAAACCTTGCCGGTAAAACTCATTTGGGATAATACCCGATCTAAGGGAAAAAGAGTGCAACGCATGCTTTAAAACCCAAGGTCTTCGGGTTGAAGGTAACTCGATGTTCCCAATTTAACACCTCCAAGGAATTAGTTTTAAATACAAATGGAAAAAGGGGAGAAGGTCATACCTCAGCAATAATAGCGTTTGAGCAACGATATATTCCAATTGTTTGGTAGTTTCTCGCCTTCCATTGTGCTAAGTTTATAGGGTCCTTTGCCTACGACTCAGAGGACACAGTACGGTTCCTCCCAATTTGGGCCTAGCTTCCCTTCATTTGGGTTTCGAGTATTGAGGGTGACTTTCCTTAGAACTAAGTCTCCGACTCCGAAGCAGTGAAGGTTCGTTCTTCTGTTGTAGTACCTTTCGTTCCTTTGTTTTTGAGCGGCCATTCGAACTAGTGCGGCTTCACGTTTTTCATCTAGTAGCTCGAGAGAAGTGTTCATGGCCTCGTTGTTCGAGTCCTTGATGGTATGTTGAATTCTGACGCTGGGTTCCACGACCTCGAATGGAATCAATGCCTCGAACCCATATACCAAAGAAAACGGGGTCTCCCCCGTGCTTGACTTCGACGTCATTCGATATGCCCATAGCACCTCGGGAAATACTTCTCTCCATTTCCCCTTCGCATCATCTAACCTCTTCTTTAAGTTTTGGATGATGGTTTTGTTTGTGGACTTGGCCTGACCATTTGCACTTGGTAATAAGGCATTGATAGGATCCTTTTGAATTTATGATCCTCGAGGAATTTCGTCACTTTGTTGCTGATGAACTTCTTCCCATTATCGCATGTTATCTCGTAAGGGATCTCGAACCGACATATGATGTGGTCCTATATGAAGTCGATGACTTCTCTTATCTTTTCGAAGGCCTGCGCTTCTACCAATTTTGAGAAGCAGTCAGTCATAAATAAGATAAATCTAGCTTTACCTGGCGCCGTTTGTAGGGGGCCGACGATGTCCATCCCCCATTTCATGAATGGCCGCGGGGATAGGACCGAGTGTAGTTGTTCACCGGGTTGATGGATCATCGGTGCAAATCTTTGGCATTTATCACATTTTTGAACGAACTCCTTGGTGTCCTTTTCCATTCTATCCCAATAATACCCCGCTCTAATCACCTTGCGAACCAAAGAATCGGCACCGAAATGGTTCCCACAAGTGCCTTCGTGGATTTATCATAGCACATAATCGGTGTCCCCCGGTCCCAAGCACACTGCCTGCGGTCCGTCGAAAGTTCTTCTATATAATTTTCCATTATCATCGAGTGAGAATCGAGCTACTTTGGCTCGGAGGGCCCTCAATTCTTTCGGGTCTGAGGGGAGATTTCCATGCTTCAAGTATTCGATGTACTTATTTCTCCAATCCTACGTTAGGCTTGTTGAGTTAATTTCTGCATGGCCTTCTTCGATCACCGACCTCGATAGTTCGACGATAGTCCCGAGGACAATATCATCTTCTTCAACAGATGAGCCCAAGTTTGCGAGTGCATCAGCCTCGCTATTATGTTCTCGAGGTACGTGGACCAGCGTCCACTGTTTGAAGCGATGCATTGCCACTTGAAGTTTTTCTATGTACCTTTGCATCCTATATTCTCAAACCTCGAAGCTTCCATTTACTTGGTTAACTACCAAAAGGGAGTCACACTGGGCCTCGATGACCTCTGCTCCTAGGCTCTTAGCCAGCTCGAGACCTACAATCATGGCCTTATACTCTGCTTCATTTTTAGTTAATTTTGAAGTTTTGATAGATTTCCTAATGATACTTCCCGTAAGCGGTTTTAAAACGATGTCGAGACCAAACCCCTTCACATTCGAGGCACCGTCTATGAAGAGGGTCCATACACCCGGTTATGTACCCGTTTTTAGCAAGAGTTGCTTTTCTACTTTGGGTACGAGGGCAGGCGTGAAATCGGCTACAAAGTCTGCCAAAATTTGAGACTTGATAGTCATTCGAGGTTAGTATTCGATTTCATACCCTCCAACTTTGATGGCCCATTTGGCCAATCGGCCCAATAATTCGGGGATATGGCTCAACTCGAGGAGCTGTTTTTGGTTCTGCTCCGCTCGTAGTCTTTTTCTGACTCTGAAACTAGGCGATAGCAACTTGTTGTGCTTGCAACATTTCAAAAATTACTTGTAGACTAACTTCTCTTTCTTCTCGAGCCTGTGTCCTTTGTGCGCCAGGTTGGTCCCCTCTGCGTACACTTCCTTCAATATCAGTGCCCAAATCGACGTGCAAAGTAATGTGTGAACCTACGTCAACTGGGTTAGGTGCTGGTGCTACCCCAAGATTGAGCGGTGGTACACCGACCCTTGAAGCTGTTGCACTATTTTCTCCATGGAATTCGAGACTGTCGTTTCCATGTGCGTTTGTTGAGTTAGACATATTTAAACCTGAAATCAAAGAATCTTAGGACAAGAAAAAGTGTGAAGAATAACATGTGTTATCAGAAAACTAGAACCAAAATAATCACTATTAGCCCCACGGTGGGCGCCAAACTGTTTACCTTGAAAATAGTGGTAACATTTATATTTGATTTGTGGTTCTAAAAATACGTGATTTATTTCAATACTAGTGAATAATCAAGAAATATTAAGTGTAAGTGAGAAGAAATGTTAAACCAAACCAGTATTGCCAAAGGGATAGGGACCTCGAGCTCGATAGCCTCGGGGGTCTCGAGGTTAGTTAATAGCAATAAAGTATGAACAATAAATGAAGAGCAATAAAGCTGAAGAACAATTGTATAGGACAATAAACGAGAAAAAGCAGAGTAGAATGTTCTATTGCAGTGAATGATGTGTCTTTACAAATGATTAGAGTTCCCTTTATATAGGAGGGGAAAACCGTAATATGGTACATTTCTAATTATGACAAAGAATATTATTGGTCAGCTGTCTAACGGCCTAGTACGAATTTGTACTATTTCGTACAAATCTTATCTCATAATTTATGCCTTGAACCACGTGTCCTTGAGAGATTGCCGCTCTTTCTTGAGTGTCATCTAAATTATACCGTCTTCAAGGTAGGCCATGCCGAGTCTCCGATTTTGATCCTTCAAGGTATGCATCTTCGAGTCGGGCTCGACCCTCACTTCGAATGGGCCGAACTCGAGCTTAAGGAAATAAGGTACTTCGAAATCGGGCCTCCTGATTTCGACCGTACACACCTTTGATGCCTTGTTGCTGTGGTACAGGTTCAGGCACAGGTTCCAACGAAGTTTGGGAATTAGTTCTTTTTGTTCCCCCTGTCATGTTGCCTTGGATGGATGAACCTGTTCCATCACATGTTCCTTCCTCTAGTGTTTCTCCAGTTTGAACTGTGGTTGAGTTTCTGACCATCCCAATTTCTTCGCCATCTTGTTCTTGTCTCTCAGAAAGAATGTTAGTTTCATTAAAAACCACATGCACACTCTCTTCAACACACATAGTTCTTTTGTTATAAACTTTATAAGCCTTACTATGTGAGGAATATCCCAAGAATACTCTGTCATCACTTCTGTGATCAAACTTACCTAGGGAGTCTTTACCATTGTTGTGCACAAAACACTTGCACCCAAAAGCCCTAAGGTGGGATATATTTGGCTTTCTCCCTTTAAGTATCTCATAGGGAGTCTTCTCTACTAGAGGTCTAGTCAGGCACCTATTTATGATGTAGCATGTAGTATTAATGGCTTCTACCCAGAAGCTATGGGGTAGTTTGCTAGAAGGAAGCATAGTCCTAGCCATATATTCAGGTGTCCTATTCTTTCTTTCGACCACTCTATTTTGTTGAGGTGTTCTAGGAGAAGAAAAATTATGATCTATGCCATTTTCATCACAAAATTCAGCAAATTTAGCATTTTCAAATTCAGTGCCAGGATCAGACCTAATTTATGCGAGTTGATTTCCTAATTGTTTCTGAATTTTTCTAACAAAAGAAGTAAACATGTCAAATGACTCATCTTTAGATGTTAGAAATAATTTCCAGGTAAATCTAAAATAGTCATCAACAAGAACCATCACATATCTCTTACCACATCTACTTAATGTTCTCATAGGACCACGAGATCCATACGGACCAGTTCCATCGTTCTGGTGGTACTTACCACTTTCTTGCTTTTAAAAGAGGATCTTACCTACTTCCCCCTTGAACAAGCCTCACAAACTTTGTCTTCCTTGAACTTAATGTTAGGGAGTCCTATCACTAAGTCCTTGAAGACTAATTTGTTGAGTTGACTTAGAATTGCATATCCAAGTCTCTTATGCCAAAGGAGGGGATCACTGTCCAGAACACTTAAGCATGTTAATTCATTTTCTAAAAGTGTGGACAGATCTATGATGTATATATTAATCACTCTTTTTCCCTGCAAAACAATCTTGTCAGTGATAAGATTTATTACAAAACATTTTGTAGAGGTGAATGCTACCAAGTTACCTTTGTCACATAGTTGTGACACACTGATTATGCTATATTTCAAGCCATCTATCAAGTAGACATTCTCAATGGAACGAGTGTCATCCTTACCTACCTTACCAACCCCAATGATTTCACCTTTCTTTCCATTTCCAAAGGAGACATTTCCTCCTTTGAGGTCCTCAAGTGAATGAAATTGGTCCTTGTTGCCAGTCATATGTTTTGAGCGGCCACTATCCATGTACCATATTTGACTACTACCTTTCACTTGAACCTACAAAAGAAAATCAAGGGTTTGTCTTACGAACCCAAACTAGTTTGGGTCCCTTTCTATAAGCAAACGGATGAATTGAACTTTTTTTAGCCCAATTTGGTAACCAATTCTTCTCTTGAACAAAACTTTTGTTCTTTTGATTGGCCTGTTCTTTTGCATTACATTCACCTTTATAGTGACCAGTCTTACCACAATGGGTACATATTTTGTTCTCAGGAAGAGTGAGGTACTTGCTTTTAGGATCCCATTTAGGCAGCTGATTCCCAAAGCCAAGTCCTCTCTTATTGCTATTATGATGTTCCTATAGCCATGTCAAAGCATCGGAGAATCTGTTCCATTTATAGGTTTTGTCCAGTTCATGCTTGACCTTACCAAGTTCCTTCTTCAACAGTCTTATCTGTCCATCCTTCCTATACAACTCATCTTTTAGTTTACCTACATTTTTCTCTAAGGTGAGTTGAGAGGTGTCAACTGTTTTCTTACTAGTTCCTAGTTTCAGTTTTAGATTTTCAGATTTTAACTCTAGGACATTTGTTTCAAGTGTATGAACCTGGTTCTTCAGAGCAGTATTTTCACTCACAGTTTCAGTGACTCTGATTTCCAGGTTTTTACACTTTGCTTTTAAAATCACACACTCCTTATATAGTTGTTCCTTTTCCTTATAATTACCTTAGATTCATCAATAAAATCTAGCAATAATTCAAAGAGTTTTTCTTTGGACAAGAACTTAATCTTGTCTTTGAGATGAAATATACTTACCTCAGATTCCTCATGAGATTCCTAATCTCATTCGCCAATTTCCATAAGTGCTTGTTCATCTCCATCTTCTTCATATGACTCCTCATCTGAACTTTCTCCCCAAGCATCAACGATAGCCTTTGTTGATCCTTTGTTCTTATTGGGATGAACATGTTCCTTCTTCCGGTTCCTTCGTTCAGATCTTTTCTTCTTCCATTCAGCTTCCCATTGAGGGCAGTTCTTGATGTGATGATCAGCCTTCCCACATTTGTAGCAGCCCTTATTGGTCGTCTTTTCAAGTACCCTTGCCTTGTTGTAATTTCCACCTCTTGAGGAGCCCTTTCCTCTCATCAGATATTTCTTGAAATCCTTGGTGATCATAGCCATTTCATCTTCCTCCAAATCAGCTCCTTCAGTAATTTTGAGTGCCAGACTTCTTTCTTTCTTGGGAGCATCCATCTTCATGGTCTGCCTTCTAAGTTCATAGGTAGTGAGATTTCAAATTAGTTCATCTAGTTTGAGAGTTGCAATTATTGGATTCCTGGATTGCAGTGATCTTGCTTTCCTAAGAAACTGGCAGAACCCTTGTCAGAATCTTCTCAACTTTATCTTCCTCAAGAAGAGTTCTTCCACGAGATTTAAGTTCATTGGTCAGTGTAGTGAACCTTGTATACATCTCTTGGATAGTCTCTCCTTCCTTCATAGAGAAATTTTCATATTGAGAATATAGTAGAGTACCTCTGGATCTCTTCACTTGAGCAGTTCCTTCATGCGCCACTTGCAAAGTATCCCAAATTTCCTTGGCAGTAGTACAACTTTGAATTCTGTTGTACTCATCTTGACCAAGTTCACAGACAAGCCATTTCTTAGCCTTAGCATTCTTTTCCCATTTTGTCAAATCCTCAGCAGTACAGTCAGCTCTTGTCTTTGACACATCTACTCCTTCAACATTATTCTTCATGGTGGAAAAGGACCATCAGTAACAATGTCCAATAGCTCGTAGTCATCACCAATTATGGTATATCATCCTGTTCTTCCACCAGGAGTAGTACTGGCCATTGAAGAGTGGAGGCCTAGCAGTTGATTGTCCTTCCCAGTTCCCAGGTGGCGCACTCATCTTGATCTTTTCCTAATGTGTTAGCCTCTTCAAGGATAACCCGCTCTGATACCAATTGATGTTTTATACGTCAATACCACACAAAAGGGGGTGATTTGTGTGGTGTCCTATTTTCACGTGCACTAGTTATAGAAGGACCAGGTTCTTCTATGTGTTCCGACTTCTACTGTTTGCGGAATAATAAATACATAAAGTAAGGAACAGAGATATTTTTACGTGGAAAACACCTGGATCAAAAGGTGAAAAAGCTACGACCTACTTCCCAGTAGGATTTTCCCAAAACTCTTTAAGGATTACCTCTAATCCCTTGTAGCAAACTAGCCTCTAGCTATTTGCGACAAACTCCAAGTTAGTTATAACTTGAGACACACAGTACATATTGCAGACGCTTCTAGATAAAGCTGAAAAGGTACAAGTTGAAATCACCTACTACAAATAAACTAGACAAAAGACAACAGTTGGAACTGGTTCTTCTAGATGGTTCAAGTAGCTTCAGAGTCGCACACTTAAATCTCACACGAACTGCTTGCAAAACTGCCTCGCTAATTTTGCTCTAAGTTCTTGCTTAACTTCTGCTTTTGTGTATACCTGTACAATAAGAACAATCTGCAATATATAAGACTAGTAGATAAGGAATTAACTATAGTTCTAATGCTACTCTTCCTTGGTGGAAGAGTTCTAGTTAATCTCAACTCCTCAAATCCTTCCTTATCTTTGATTATGTTCTTACTGAATAAGGAGTCATTCTCCTTATCATTTTGCAATCTTTTCGATCAGGAGATATGTCTTCATTTATCTCCTGCATGTGCACCACGCGTGCATTTGACTCTGTTTGTGTCTATGTCTGCCAGTGATGGACCTGGTTTATTTCTGAGTTCCTATGTCAATCTTCAAAACCATTCAATTTCTTGGGCCAACATCTACTAACCCTGCTCATGACTCGTGAGACCTATGTAACCTAGGATCTGATACCAACTTGTCACGACCCAAAACTCTAACCTGTCGTGATGGAACCTATCAATGGTACTAGGCAAGCCGACCTTTCAAAATACTTCAATATTACATGATAATGATGATTCAAAGCTTTTTCATACTAGAAATTTTCATAAAAATCGGAGTTGAATTCAAAACAAAATGCGGAAAGATAGCCCCAAACATCAGGGTGTCACCAAGTCATGAGCATCTAGACAGCCAGTCTAATAAAAACAGTGTCTAAGTGTCAATACAGAAAAGAAAGAAAACATAGAAGGAGAGACAAGGTCTCCGGACACCGGCAACTACCTCGCAGTCTCCGATACTCGATCGCGCTCGAACTCAATGACCACCATGATCAAACACACCTAGATCTGCACATGAAGTGCAGGGTGTAGCATGAGTACAACCAACTCAGCAAGTAACAAAAATAAATAAGGAACTAAGAAGCAGTGATGAGCTATACAATATGGTTCATTTCAGTAAAGTTTTCAACAATTAAAGTAAACATGAGTCAACTAAATGCAGCACCGAAGAAGACATATGCAATCTCTCATGGTACAGTCACTCAAGCTCTCAATAGTTCAACACTCGGCTCTCAGCCCTCAATACACACTCTCAATAGGTACATGCGCTCACCGGGGGTCTACAGACTCTGGAGGGGCTCCTACATCCCTAGCGCTATAATCCGCACGGACAACTCACGTGCTACACGGACAACTGACCTGCTATCATATCATATCGAGATCCGCAAGAACTGCTCACGTGCTACAATATCATATCATAATCCGCACGAACAACTCACGTGCTAAGTATAAACATCATGATTCGCGCGGACAACTCACGTGCTACGGTATCTATACCTCACAACCAGGCCCTCGACCTCACTCAGTCATGAACCTCTCTAGTCTCACAACCCTTAGTAATGCAAGGGAATTAGCCTAATCATAATGCTATAATGTATCAACAGGGAATATCGGAGATTGAGGTATAATATACAAGAAATGCTATGATTGAGTAAAATAACAATAAGGTACATAGCCTAAGCATGATTTCCAACATGAAAGGCAGTCAAATTGCTGGAAGACAAGGAATACATGTAAGAAACAATAGGCTATTCGACTTTATAGTCTCATGGGATGGGCCAAGTCACAATCCCTCACGGTGTACGCTCAGACGCTCGTCACCGTAGCATGTGCGTGACCTCCAAATAGTCACATCATACCAAATTCTGGGGTTTCATACCCTCAAGACCTGATTTAAGACTATTACTTACCTCAACTGTGTAGAAATCCTACTCCGAAATTCCCTTGCCTCTCGAATCGGTCTCCAAATGCCCCGAATCTACCCATAAACAATACGAGATAATCAGTATAGGCTAAAAGGATCGATTCCACAAGAAAACTACTAAATTATAACCCAAATCCGAAATCAGCGAGGATGCTGGAGGTCGGGATGGTGATGGTGTCGATGGTGAGGGTGGTGGTGGTGATGAAGATCGGGATGATGAGGATGTTGAGGGTCGTGATAACGATGTCTACTAGTTATTTTGTTAACCTTTTTGTGTGTTTTTGCTTGGCGTCTCCAAGAGCCTTTGTGACAAACTCTCTTATATGAACATCAAAGTTGACTTTTGCTTTCAGTTATGTCTTTCTTATTTGCCGTGATTTGTTTATGTACTTCTATGTTTTACTCCCTTAAATTCTTGGTTGTCATCATTTAGATGACTGTAGTCCTTGAGCTGAATAGCCATAGGCCGAATCATCCCTTTGTCTATATAGATCGAGTATGTCTCTTTAGCTGAGAGATGGTTCAGGACCGATAGGTTTGTTCGAACTTAGTCGATATTAACCTTTTATTAAATCGTGACCAGGGGCCAGTAGATTTTTTTCAAGCTTAGTCAAACTTGTCCTTTCGTTAAGTTGTGGTTGGGGGGCGACAGGTGTTTTTCGAGCGTGGTCAAACTTAACCTTTTATTAAGTTGCAGCCGAGGGCCGGTAAGTGTTGTTCGAGCGTGGTCGAACTTAACCTTTCGTTGAGTCGTGGCCGAGGGCCGGTAGGCGTTGTTTGAGCATGGTCGAACTTAACCTTTCATTAAGTCGCAGTCGAGGGCCAGTAGGTATTGTTCGAGCATGGTCAAACTTAAACTTACGTTAAGACGCGACCGACGAGGGCTGGTAGGTGTTGTTCGAGCATGGTCGAACTTAACCTTTCATTAGAGTGATTCTGATAAACATGAATTTCTATTAATTGGAGAAACTTATAAGTTTTGGGTGTTGGCTAGCGTTCCATTCTCAGCCCCACTCCCTGGTGTATCTAGTCCCTTCATTGGTCGACTTGGAGAGTGTTGAGGAGTCAGGCAATGAAACCAATAAACCAATTTGTTCTTATTATACTTCTACCTAAAATGTCCCTCTCGTCGCCTCGTGAAAAACCTCCTTGAGATAACCCAATTGGGACAAAACTCAAGTGAGGGAAAAAGAGTACAATTTTGGGGGCACTTCTTATTTTCTAGAAGTTGAAGTATTTGAGGTGGCTGATATTCCAATTGTTTGGTAATTGTTTCCTTCCATTGTCTCTGGTTAGAATGAACCCTTGTTCTCTCTACCTATGATTTTGAATGGTTCGACCCAATTGGTTTCCAATTTGCCCTCTTGTGGATCTCTGTTTGCTTGGGTTTTGGTTTTGGGTACGTAGTCCCCAATCTTGAGTGGTCGCACCTTTACTTTTTTTGTTGTAGTAACGTTCTTCCTGTTGTTTCTGGGTGACCATCCTTATGTATGCCATATCTCTTCATTCGTCAACCTCGTCGAGCTCTGTCTTCTACTCTCGTCATTGCCGGTGCCGCTTTTGTGGGAGTACTTTAGGCTAGGTTCCCCGACCTCGACCGGTATAACTGCTCCAGTTCCATAGACCAGTAAATAGGGTGTTTCTCATATGAGCCCATAAGACTTCTAGGAGTATTTCTAGCCACAGTCCCTTGACTTCCTCAAGTTTCTTCTTTGTTATGTTTAATATGAATTTATTGGAGGATTCTACCTGCCCGTTGCCCGCTGGGTGATAGGGAGTTGATATCCTCTTGATGTACCATTTCTCGAAAAATTTAGTGGTTTTCTTTCTCGTGAATTGGGGTCCGTTGTCGCAACTTATTTCTTTGGGTAGGCCGAATCAGTAGATGATGTTTTTCCATATGAAGTCGATTACTTCTTGTTCGTGTACTTGGGGGAACGCTCCTACTTCTACCCACTTAGAGAAATAGTCAGTTAAAACTAAAAGAAATTATACATTATCTGGCCCTGGTGGGAGTGGGCCTACAATGTCCATTCCCCATTTGATAAATGGCCATGGAGAGGTGACTGAATGAAGGTGTTTCGCTTACTTTGTGAATTATTGGGGCGTATTTTTGACATTGCTCGCACTTCTTCACCAATTATGAGGTGTCTTTTTCATGGTGGACTAGTAGTACCCGACTCGTATAAGGCACTTGACGAGTGCTCAATCATCGAAATGAGCTCTACAGTGCCCTTCATGTATGTCCTCGAGAATGTGTTGTGTTTGATTCAGACCTAAACACTTCGCCAGAGAGCCGCCATACATTCTATTATATAGACCACTATGAAGGAGGTTGTATTTTTGGCGATTGCATTCGTAGCTTTCTAGCTTCCTTTTTGTCGTTTGGGAGAGTACCATCATAGAAGTAGTTAATAATACAATTGCGCCAACCCCAAGTTAAGCTTATAGATTTTACCTCGATTTGGTCTAATGACGAGTTGAGGAGGTCGACTGCATTTTTATCTACGATCATGATGCTTTTGGTGGTTGCGGCCAGTTTGGCAAGGCCGTCTGCTTCGGTATTCTGGATTTGCAAGATCTGGTCAAGTTGGCATTCGTTGAAATTGGGAAGAAACTTACAGATCTCGGCTTGATATTTTTGCTCCTATAACTCGGTTGACCACGAGTTGAGAATCACAATGGAGTTTCAGTCGTTTCATGCCATATTTTAGTTCTAGCCTCAGCCTTGCAATTACGATCTCATTCTCGGCCTCGTTGCTATTCATATCTAGGCATCTTATGGACTGGCGAATTACTTTGCCGGTAGGGACCTCGAGTACGAGTCCTAGCCCGGATCCGGAAGCATTGGATACGCCTTCGGTTTACAAGACCCATAGGTCTTGCGTTTGAATATAAGCTCGGCTTGTTTATCAACCTCGGGCATTACTTTTGCGCTAAAGTCTGCGAGCACTTGCGACTTTATTGCAGTTCGAGGTTGGTATGTGATGTCATGCTTACTTATCTTAATGGCCCATTTGGTTAGCCTCCCCGACAACTTGGGTTTATGTAAAATGCTTCTTAAAGGGAAAGTGGTAACGACCGAGGTGTGTGGCACTGAAAATAGGGTCTAATCTTTCGTGAAGCTACGACTAGTGCCACGACTAATTTATCGAGCTGTGGGTACCTCGTCTAGGCATCGATGAGTGTCTTGATAATGTAATAAATAGGGGATTGTGTGCCTATTGTTTCTCTAACCAAGACCGCACTAACTGCTACTTTAGAGACGGCGAGGTAGACAAGGAGGTGCTCCCCTAGTTCATGCTTCAATAGTAGAGGCGGTGATGACAGATACGCCTTTAGTTCTCACATGTCTTTTACGCAATCAGGTGTCCACTCGAGGCCGTTATACTTCTTAAGTACGCTGCATAATTTGTGACATCTATCGAATGACCGTGAGATAAACGATAGGGCGACAATTCGACCAATCAACCTTTGGACCTGCTTCTTAGTAGTCAGTTGTTTAGGTATCCCGTCGATAGCCTTGATTTGGTCTGGGTTGACTTCGATCCCTCATTGTGACACTAAGAAACCCAAAGACTTTCCCAAATTCCCATACCATCATAGTATGTCGAAAGCTTCCCTCAAGTGGTCGATATGGTCTTCCTCCCTTACGAATTTGACCAGTGTGTCATGATATATACCTCCATGGTCTTGCCGAGTTGATCTTTGAGCATTCTTGTGACTAATCTCTGATAGGTGGCTCCTGCATTTTTCAACCCGAACGACATGACCCTATAACAATATATTCCTCAATGGGTGATGAATGTGGTTTTCTCCTAGTCCTCTTCTTCCATGAGTATCTGGTTATAGCCCGAGTATGCATCCAGGAAACTCAGTAGTTCATGTCCGGCTGTTGCGTCGATGAGTTGGTCAATATGTGGAAACAAGAATGAATCTTCCGGGCATGCTTTGTATAAATATGTGAAGTCTACACACATCCTCCATTTTTTGTTTTTCTTTTTTACCATCACCATGTTGGCTATCCACTTGGGGTATTTCAACTCCCTGATGGAGCCATTTTCTAACAGCTTCTCTACCTCATCGTGGATGACATCATTAATGGCAGGGTAGAACTTTCGCATGACCTGCCTTATAGGGGGATAGAATGGGTCGACGTTCAATATGTGTGTGGCGATCTCCTTAGGGATACCCGGGATATGTGCATGGATGAAGGCAAACAAATCTGTGTTAGTTATTAAAAATTGGCTAAATTTACCTAGTTCACAGAGTTTGCATCCAATGTAGGACATTTTGCTGGGGTCGCTAGGATTAGTTGAACGGGGTCGAGGTCATCTATAGTTGATTTTTCGACTGTTTCATGGTCCATAATGACGTTCCTAGTCTCTTCTTGTGTCGACCTCGACCATGTTGATTGTTATGCTTTTTTTTCCTTATCTTTCTTTTGTTAGGTTGTCGAGCCATCCATGGTGATGCGGTAGCATTCCCGGGATGTGCACTGGTCTCCTCGTATGCTGAATATTCCCCAAGGTGTTGGTAACTTGATCACTTGGTATAGGTTAGAGGGGACGAATCTCATGGGATGTATCAATGGTCGTCCTACTATGGAATTGTATGCAGTGGCCTAGTCCATGATGTGGGACGTTCTCTCCAGAGTTATGTTGCCGCCAAGGACGGGGAGTGTGATTTCTCCAATAGTCCGTTCAAGTGCATTGTTAAAACCTGTTAGTGTGATGCAGTGTGGCACTACCTTGTCCTCCAGTCTCATCTGTGTGAGGATTGGGGGATGGATTGCACGCTCTGCTCCCATCATCAACCGTGATACATTTAACATCAGTATCTAAAATTTGTAAAGTAATGACAAGAGCATCGTTGTTAGGGAAAGTCAAATCGTCGGCATCTGACTAGATGATACTTTCGAGTTCGTCATACCATTCATGGGTGATCGTTCTATTGAGCTTGTGAGTTTTAGTGAATTTGATGTCGTTGATGGAGGCATCGTCGTTGCAGCCAATAATCATATTGATGGTGCAGGCCGATGAGGGCAGCCTCGGCGGACCTTGACGTTCTCGACCCCTGGAAAAGGTGTTCCTTCCCTTGTCGCTCAGCAGTTCTTTGAGATACCCTTGCTGCAACATGTTCACCACCTCTTGCCTTAAGGCAATGTAATCTTTTGTTTTGTGCCCGCGTTCCTGGTGGAATTCGCAAAGGGCATCAAATTTTCTAGTACTTAGGTTGGACCTTATCTTCGGCGACCACTTCACCTTTTTTCCGAGTTTCTCCAACGGGTAGACTATTTCTGTAGGTGAAACACAAAAGTTGTGAGTAAACAATAGGGGTCATACCTCTCTCGTTCCTGTGAGTCCCTGTTCTCGGCCTAGATGGACCATCATCATAGCGGAAGGGATGAGGGACGATGGCTGTGACGTAAGGTTGATTTCGTTCTCTATCTGGATGTGAGATCACGTGGTCTCTCCTCATGTTATCTCTTCATTCTTTCCTGGGTTTGGCGTGTATCGAGATGAACGTTGAGTTGGTCCATTTAGGTTGTCATTATATGCTTAGACTTTGGCATAATAGGCATTATGGATTTCGTCCCAAGTGGTTGGAGGGTACTTCATCAATCGGTTCAGCAACCTTTTGGTCGCCCTTGAACCTTCTCTGCTCAACTCGTTCTGAAAGGCTACGACTGCCATCCCTTTGGAGACGTTTGGTAAGGTCATCCTTACCCAATTAAATCGGGCGAGGAAGTCCCTTAGTACCTCTCCTAGGATTGCTTTGTTACATCTCACGTTTTCGTACATTAAAATTTCGTCTTCATTTAATCGACGTAGACCCGGGGATGAGATTATCTTAAGGTTTACATATTTATGCTATTTATAACATGCGATAAGTATGTGTCATGAAGGATAAAGGGTACACGAATTAACGAAAACGAGTTTCGTTGAAGGTTGCCGATTTGGGATAGAATACGGGTCGAGCGATAATACCTGATATTTATGGACTAGTACCATACAAGGTACCATATGACCATGATAGTATGATGTATATAGTATATTAAAAATGAGTAATATTTTTAGATAATTCTCAATTACGCGGATAATTGGTTAATTGACGGGTAACGGGATATTACCTAATTTCCTAATAAGTGGATAAAGATTAATAATTTCCACCCCACCCCTCTAGAAACGTGGAAATATGCCACAACCTAAGGAAAATGACTCCTTAGTCATTTTGATAGGTGGCAATTAAATAGAAAAGGAAGGGACACTACATGTCTTGTGAATTATTACACAATCTTAATATCAAAACCTTAGAAACTCTACAATTCAATGACATTAGAGTTTGGCAAATCCAAAAAGAAAACGTTAGCTTTCTTTCTCACATCTTGAAAATGTTAGCTTTCTTTAGCCGTTCCAAAGCTTTCTCATATCTTGAAAACAAATCAAAATGAGAATGTCCTTAATTCTAACCAAATATCACTCTTTCTAAGTTCAAAGTGTTTCAAGAACAGAAGCTAAGTTCAATTCACAAAGGCTCCAACAAAATTCTTGCAACAACACAAATCGAACGAGAATTGTTAGAATCGTAGCAATGTAAAATTTTGCAGTTCTAAAGGGGTGTGGTGCAATCTTCTCCAAGAATTTTATACGGAGTTTTCCCTACTCCAAGTATGTTAAGGCCATCCCTTCTTTCTTTTTGGCATGATCCAAGTTATACAGAAGAAACGAGCAAACACATAGTTTTCATAAACGACTCTATTCATAGAAATACTACGGGTATCTGTGTTCTTGATTCCCCATATGACATATTATTATATCTTTTGTTCATGGGTCTCAAAATAATACACAGTTGATAAAGTTTAGCCGAAAAGAATATTGAGACTTTTAACACATTTTCATGCATTTTATTCATTTATGCATGTACATTGACCCATGACCAGACGACGTTATATACACGTATTTATATGTATATATTTATGTATATGGGATATGGGAAAAAGGTTACGATGTTATTATGCACCACCGCCTGATCAGTTGGTATATGTTGATGGTGTTTCCCACAGTGGCCGAGACGATAGATGGGATGCCCTCAGAGGATTGATGATATTACATACACCTATACTTATGCATGACACGACATTTATATGCACATGCATGACATTATAAATGTTTCATCATTTATAAAGTTATTCAGATTTACAGATGGATTTCTTTATTCCATGTTTCATCTATGTCTCTTATGTACTTATTTTTATGCCTTACATACTCAGTACATTATTCGTACTAACGCCCTATTTCCTGGGGCCTGCGTTTCATGCCCGCAGGTGCAGGTAGGCAAGTCGACGGTCCCCCTTCTTAGGATCCTTGATCAGCGAGAGTTGGCGTGCTCCACTTGATCCAGAGCTGCTTTTGATTTTGGTACGATATGCACATATATATATATATATATATATATGGGTATATTTAGACACCGTGGTACCGACTCGCCCACACACTCAGCGGGATCAGATACTCACATCTCACTTGNTATATATATATATATATATATATATATAGGTATGACGTGGCTCAGTCCCGTCTTTGTATAGTTTTATTTCTATTTGAGGTCTGTAGACATATGTGTACAGTTGGATAGTATGTGGCCTTGTGAGCTTTCAGTTTTGGGTATATTGTTGTCTATCGCGGCCATGTCGGCCCACTGTAATCCGCATGTATATGTATATATATGTTGTTTGGACAGGTTTTCATCGTGCATGTTACTCTCGTATTTCAACAGATATTATTCATGTTTATATCTTAGTCGTATGCTTCAGGTGTTCGATAGGTAGGACTCGGGCACTCGTCGCGGCCCATCGGCTTGGGTCGTGACATGCTTGATGGCGAAGATCTCGTTTACTCTTGTTTCGGCTTTCTTGGCCTCGACATATGCCGTCACAAGCTTATCAGCCATTTCTTCGAAGGTTTCTATGGAGCGAGCTAATAGCTGCAAATACCATGGTAATGACGGCATATGTCGAGGCCAAGAAATCCCCTCTAGTGAGGGCTTTTCCAAATTTCTTTAGCAAAATGAAGGGAACATGTTCGTTGGTGAGGTCGTTGCCCTTCATGGCGGTGACGTAATGCGTCATGTGATCTTCAGGGTTTGTTGTTCTGTGGTATATCCTGAGATATGGTGGCATTTTGAAGGTCTTTGGTATGGCATATGGGGTCACTTCTTCACTATACGACTGCTCTACGAACCTGTCGGCGTCCCTTTTAGGTATTTTGTCGACTCGTTGGTGTTCTTTCATTTGGTCTCTGAGTGTTTTGTTCTCATTCTCCATTTCTTTTATTATCTTCAAAACAGCGGCGAGGACGCCGTCACTTGCATTGACAGTAACATTGTTGGAGGATCTGGTTGATCGCCTTGTTCCTCTCCTCGTTGTACCGTGTGGGTTCTCGCGGTTTCTGTGATCGTATATGGAGCTTGTTTGTTGAGAACACATACTAAGGTAACGATCAACCACACTTCGAGGCGCTTTTTCATGAAAGGTGGCATCCCTTCTCCTGTGGATGTGGAGGACCCTTTTCCATTTGGTTTCACTGTGCTACAATTTGGGGGGAGGGGGGAGGCAACCTATCGCGCCTGGGGGAAGCAGTGGGTGTCACATCATTGCCCAACGTTTCATAGCTCTCATTGATAGCATTCATGAGGTTGCCGGGGATGTCGCCCATTACCTTAGTTTTGTCCCCTTGGTCACCTGCCATGTAAACTTCTATACGTGCAGAGAGGGAGAAAAACTTTGTGGTTTGTTGGGTTAGAAAAATCACATGATTTGTAGATCTAATGGAAGCTAAGAAGTCCCTACCGGCGGCGCCAAACTGTTTGAACCAAAGTTTAGACCTAGGTTTAAACAATTAGATTTAATAAAATAGAGTCAATCTTAGCAAATATTGATGTCCAAAAGATATTTTAACCGATGTAGCAAGATGATACGTATATTACTTTAGCTTGTAATAAATGACAATAGCAATGAAATGTTTAATAATCCAAAAAGGTAGGTGATAGCATTAAACAACATTAAATAGCAATGGATGTCATTTACGTAAATAAGAGCATACGAGTAACCCAAAAAGGGGAAGATCTGAAGATATTCTTTCTGACAATGATGAACGATTGATGGGCCTTTGAATATTCGGATCATCCTTGGATCGTGGAGAAAATCTAAACAAGAATCTCAAGAAAAAGGAATATTCTGTATTTGTGCAATAAATCTAGATTCCACAGAGAATGTCAATGTGTTTTCTTACAAGTGAATATCTTATGGCTTTTATAATTATGTCTCTTTCTATTTACAGGGAACATATACCTAAAAATCCTAATAGTACAAGTACAAAGAATATCCACTAGAATAATCTCTTTAATGTCTTATCCTAAAAGTAGTTGTCGTTATTTTGTCTAAGATGAATGCTTGGCCTCGACCTTGATCCATAATGACTCCTCGACTTTGACATTCAATGACTCATCGACCCCGCTCTTCACTTTTTAAGAGACCACTTCGACCTTGGGCAGACCTTATCGAAGTCGTATCGGTGACACACAACAGTCCATGAAGGCCTTCTTAATGCTGATATGGTTTAATCATATCAAAACTAATTTTTGGCCCATACATGCAGACCTTACCCCTACCTTATGAGGATAGAGAGACTATTTTCAATAGACTCTTANAATTTATTATTTTGTGCAGAATGGACATTATTTTGCCCCACTTAATGTGAATTATGGGGTGCTTAGATTTCACACTTTGTGTGATCCTAACATTCCTAGCAAACACATGTTTTGGTTACTTATTGTCTCTCCTCCCACCCCACCCCACCCCCCATATGCATGCAAAACCAAGCCATTCATCTTCTGATGAAGTATGAACTGACTAATTCCAATGCATCATATTTTTCAGTCCACCTGAAGGGTGAAAAATTGAATTTTTCATTGAGAGAGTTTGCTTTAATTACCGGATTAAATTGTGTTAAACAGGTTACAGATTTTGGCTATACTTCTAGTTATGTTAGCAAGCTAATGAACAGCTATTTTCCTAACAAATTAAAAGTAGAGAAGTGGTCTTTGAAAAATATAGTAACCAATAGATCCTGGGTAAACGATGAGGATGCAGTCAAGTTGTGCATTCTTTATCTTTTAGAATTTTTCATTTGCCCTTATGACAAAGACCATGCGTCTTTTATAGACCACTTTAGGTTCTATTTGGTAGAGTCTGGTCAGTTTGAGTCATACCCATGGGGTATTAATTCTTTCACTCAGGTTATGGAATATGTTAGGCACCGACTAAATCCCCATGTACATTCTTATCTCATACGGGGATGCTCATTAGCATTGCAAGTATGGCTTTGTGAGTGTTGCTCGACCGTCAGCACTAAGCTTGCTACTAGGTGTTCTGACTCAATACCTCGCATACTAAGATGGTCAGCTACTAAGGGGCAGATTTGGTTAGCTGCCTTTGAAGAGAAGATGATAAAGCCTGAGTGGATTAAGGTAAAGTTTTCATTTTATTTATGATTCTACATTTACCTTCATAATATCTACAATTACTCTACATTTTCTGCATTAGTCAAACTAACTGTTTTTTCCTCATTCAGTTTACAAGCATGAGTGAATCTGGAGAAGAGATTGGGGTGTTGACATTGCCAAACAAAATTGAGTATGAAGTTCAAGAAGGTGAACAACCATCTGAGGTCCCCGATGCTGATCCTCCAACATTGGAACCCAAACAAACAGATTGTCAAGAGGACAAGGACTCTGTTGATAAGAAGATCAGAAAGTTAGAAAAGAGAATTGAGCAGGTAATATTATAAACTACAATATATTTACAAATTATCTACAATTTATCTACATTTCATAAACAACCTACAGAATATATACAAATTTGTTGATTCTGACATATTCCTATCTATAATTGCACATCTTTTTGAATTTATGTTAGGACATATTGTGAAATTAACAACTTACTATATTATAACTTGTAGGTTGATGAAAAGCTAGAGGATTTTAAGAAGGCTGTATTTGTTGAACTCGATAGCCTTCGAGGGTTTATAGATGATTCTGTGCAGAATGTTCTGAAATTGATGAACAGTAGAACTGATCAGGATGATGCAAAGGTAAGATTTGACATATATTTATATACCAAAACAATTTATGACATATGAAACAATATACTCAAACTAACATAAAATATTTAGTTTGCTGGTAGTTCAACAAAAAACAATGACCAACAAAAAGACTTGAACAATCAGCAATTTCAGTTCAATATTGGTGAACAAGTGCATGCAAGCACCAGTAACACAGGTATCTACAAAACAACTACAATTATCTACATTCAGTATTAAACTTTATAGAGCATATACACTGTCACGACCCAAAATCGGTTCAGGTCGTGATGGCACCTAACGGCGAGGTTAGGCAAGCCAA
>ML276340.1:0-35371 GCA_005239495.1 Nicotiana undulata | reverse complement strand
ATTGTGAGGATGTCTGATGGGCAGAGTGACTGTGAGGATGCCTGATGGGCAGAGTGACTGTGATGATGCCTGATGGGCAGTGTGACTGTGAGGATGCCTGATGGGCAATGGTTACGATAAATGATTTTGGCCCGAGGGGTAGTTTTATGAAGATTTTTATTGAGTTTTCAGACTATGATTTACTTCGTTTTCACACTGGTTTTACTGAGAATTTTACTGAGATATACTGATATTGCACTTGTTTCAAAGGTTTTCTGGAAACTGATTTCGAACTCATTATTTGATGAATACTACGTGGTGACTTGGTGTTTTACTGGTTTTGTGGAATTGTGTACATGTTCTGTGTGTTTATATTACTCAGACTGTGATTTATTTTCATTACTACTGAGTTGGCGTACTCATAAAGATTCCCTGTGCCTCTGTGCACAGATCCAAGTACTAGTTCGCAGCAGTAGCTGAGGCAATTTGGTAGTAGCATTTTCACGGGATTTCGAGGTAGCTGTCCAGCCTCCACAGCTTCTCCATTTTCCTTCCTTATTTAGTCTTAGCATTTGACTTAGAGACATATATTATTGTTTTAGCAGAGTTAGATTTATTTATTCTTAGATGCTCATGACTATTTACTCCACTTCTTGGGAGGTTGTTAGACTATTTTTTTGGGGACGTAAAGACTTATTTATATAAATTTTGCTATGGTTGCTTGATTATTATTAATTGTGAAATATTATGATTGAACAAAAGCGTAGTAAAGCGATGGTTGGCTAGCCTAGTTCCACGATAGGCGCCATCACGGCCTGTTAGGATTTGGGGTCGTGACAGTGACGTCCTCGGCGATATCTCCGTCCCCCTGAATCACCGACCCCAGGTACTTAAAGTTGTCCCTCTTGGGGATGACCTGAGTTCCAAGCTTCACGTCCCCACCTACTCCCCTCGGCTCAGCGCTAAACTTGCACTCCAGGTACTCTGTCTTCGACCTGCTCAATTTGAAACCCTTTGACTCGAGGGTCTGTCTTCAAACCTCTAGCCTCTCGTTAACACCGTACCTCGACTCGTCAATCAGAACTATGTCATCCACAAATAACATACACCATGTTACATCCCCTTGAATATGTTGTGTCAGTGCATCCATCACCAGGGCAAATAAGAATGGTCTAAGCGCAGATCCTTGATGTAGGTAGCCCCATAACAACCGGGAAATTCTCCGAGTCACCTCCCACCGTCCTAACCTTAGTCTTAGATCCATCATACATGTCCTTGATTGCTCTGATGTAGGCTTTCGGCACACCCTTCGCCTCAAGACATCTCCACAGCACCTCCCTAGGGACCTTATCATACACTTTCTCCAAGTCAATAAACACCAAAGGCAGGTGTTTCTTCTTATCCCTGAACTATTCCACCAATCTCCTCACAAGGTAGATAGATTCCGTAGTGGAGCGACCCGACATGAAACCAAACTGGTTGTCGGATATAGACGCCATCTTCCTCACCCTCGCCTCAACCACCCGCTGCCAGACTTTTATGGTATGACTAAGTAACTTGATACCCCTATAGTTGTTACAACACTGGATATCACCTTTGTTCTTATACAACGGCACCACTGTACTCCACCTCCACTCCTCCAGCATCCTCTTAATCTTAAAAAATACATTGAACAACCCAGTCAACCACTCCAATCTTGTCCTGCCTATACATTTCCAGAACTCAACCGAAATTTCGTCCGACCTGGTCGCTTTACCCCTACTCATCCTATGCAAAGCCCCCACGACCTCCTCCACCCTAATGCGCCTGCAATACCCAAAATCACGAAGACTCTCCGAATGCCCCAACTCCCCTAGCTCTATAACCCGATCCCCCTCCTCGTTGAGAAGACCACGGAAGTACGACTGCCACCTATGCTTAATTTGAGACGCCCCCATCAATACTCTACCATCCACGTCCTTGATGCACCTTACTTGGTCTAGATCCCGAGCTTTCCTCTCCCTCGCTTTAGCCAGCCAAAATAGCTTCCTATCCCCGCCTTTCCCCCCAATTCCTCGTACAGACTACTAGATGCCGCATTCTTGGCCTCCATGACCGCCAGCTTCGCCACCTTGTACCTCTCTTTGTTCGCTCTCCTCTCCTCCTTGCTTGTGCTCCCTGCCAGCTTCGGGTACGCTACCTTCTTCACCTCCACTTTACCCTGGACTACATCATTCCACCACCAGTCGCCTTGATGCCTTCCTGAATATCCCTTCGATACCCCTAGCACATCCCTCGCCGCCTCTGTCACAAAGTTGTCCCCAGTACTCCTCCAAGCTCCAATATCGGATAACCTCCTCTCCAACTCCTGGGCTTTATCCTTAGTCAATGTTCCCCATCTAATCCGCGGTCGGCCCCGAGCATCCCTCCTCTTCCTCTTCACCAAGATCTCGACGTCCATCACTAAGAGTCTATGTTGCGTCACGAGGGACTCTCCCGGGATAACCTTGCAATCCTTGCACAACCCTCTATCACACCTTCTAAGGAGAAGGTAGTCAATCTGAGTCTTCACCGCCGAACTTTGGAAAGTAACCAAATGCTCCTCCTTCTTCGGGAAAGACGAGTTTGCAATCAGCAACTCGAAAGCCCTAGCAAAATCCAATAGCGAAGTAACTCCTCCGTTCCTATCCCCAAGGCCAAAGCCGCCATGCACCCCGCCATAACCACCAACAGCCGACCCAATATGGCCATTATAATCCCCTCCAATAACTAATCTATCAGAAGGAGGAATACTCCTCACCATCTCGTCCAAACCCTCCCAGAAGCGCCTCTTAACCTCCTTGTCCAATAATATTATCTAATATAATTACTTATTGTTTAGATGATGATTTGAATAATCAAAATACATCATTCAGTATGAATTAGAAGTCTACTCCACAAATTACTATGTATTGATAATCAAGTATGAAATAATAAACATAGTCACTCACACATGATAACAATTCTCAATAATTTCATCTTTAGTTCTATCACACAACGCATCTATATTAGTAGAAGATTTGCCTTCATTTCTAAAGGAATACCAGAAGGCACATCTCCTTCCTCAATATCTACAATAATGTCTTCATTAGCATAATAGTTGAATTCCTTATCGGTAGAAGAATTTCGTCGGATAAAATTTTGTATAACTATGGTAACTGCAACAAGATAATTATGAGTATCAAACTTGAAATATGGCATTGAGCGAAAAACATATATAGTTTTAAATATATAAAAAATATTATTTACGTGAAAACATAATAGTTAAGTATGTTAAATTCAAATTCAAAAAGAGTAACTAATTATTAACAACACCTAATGCATAATTTATTTATTTTTAAAATTTAAATTTTAAAAGAAACTAATTATTATCTAACCTAACTAAATTTGTCCTGAATTGCTAAGTGGCCTATTGCGAGGATGCCATTTGGCTTAGTGTGGGAAACTTTTTCTTCTACTTTTAAGTTTTAATAATATATAGATTATGCGATGCAATTATAAATTTATTACCTATTTGTAGGTAATTTTTACAAATTAGATTTGATAACAATTTTAAAGATCGGGAAATTAATAGCCTATAAGAGAAGAAATTATAAATGATTATTTGTACGAAGAGAATTAGAAGGATGTGTGTATTTTGCTTTAGTGTGAGAAAAGATGAAGATAATTTGAAAAGTTACAAGATATTACACAAATAAAAAAATTATAAAAAAAATTATAAAAATTTGGAAAGTATACAATATCTTTAAATTTAAAAGAATGGCAAAAACTAGAAACAAAAAAGAAATTTAAATCAATAAGGAATAATTTGGAAAATATAATTTTATAGTGCACATAGTTTTGTCTTGAATAAATTAATTTTCTATTTCTGCTTCTGCTTCTTGGAAGAAACTAGAATTTTTTGGTTCTTGCCAAAAGCAGAAAAACTATTTTTGCTGCTGGCCAAAAGTACTTCTCAGTCTTGATCAAACAACTTCAATTTTAAAAAAAATACTTTTGAAAAGAAATATTTTTAATCTCCTGGAAGCTTGGCCAAACAGGCTCTTAATAAAACCAGTACATAAGCAGTAAAAATAACTCAGACTTCATTTGGGACTTCAGAAAAAGAAAGAAAAGTCAGACTGAAAAGGTCATTTCATCTTTTGTCACGTATTGGTAACTTGAGGAAGTAATTTGGCTACGTCCTCCAACTGAATTCAGTGGTTTCTAGACCATTGCTAATCAATTTGAATAAAAAACGATATAGTTTCTTACTTTATGATCTAACCAACTAACAGAATTTTACTTGGCTATTCAACTAAAATGGAAAAATAAAATTTATGGGTACGGTCAAACCTGGCCTCTCTACAAGAGCGAAGTATTGTTATAAATAATATATTTTATAACATAACATAAAAATTAATTTTAAAAAAAATTAATTTTTATAATAAAGTATCATTATATAGTGATGCTGTTATAGAAAGGTCGTACTATATTATGTTTATTAGGCCGGTAACTCTAAAGATTTTCCCTTACTTGTAGTGGGGGAAGAAATTGTTGCGCTTAAAACAAAATAAAGGAAAATCTTTACCTCTTAGTAGGTCAACTCAAAATGAATTTGTATTAATCGGATCATAATATTTTAGAGTACCAAATGTAACAAGAAAAAAGACGGCATGTTTACGTATGTTGTAACATGGCATGTATTCAAGGTTTTTCACTTTCTTGCTAACTAAAGACGGGTTAGTATATCGGTATCAGGCTTATCTGAATCCATTATTATTTAAGTGAAATATAAATATATATAAATATTTTAATAATTGTAATAAATAGTTAATATAAACCCGTCACTTTAAAAATACAGATTTAATGCTAAGTATCTTAAATAATAAACCCATAAAATTAAATTCTGGATCTAACTTTGTTGAACTCAAGTTTTCATATCACATAAAATATTATATTACTTACTCATAATGTCTAGAGTCGTTTTTCTGTCGCGGTGGTTGTCTTATTACTCGGAACTTGTTCATTTTATCAGCAGAATTTGTATGTCTCTTTCTTGGGGGTCTAGGGAGCAATGTGCGTAAGTTCAGGGGCATTACTTCATTCAAATTTTGGCATTTTTTCCATGTATGGTGGGTCATGGCTTTGTAGCGGTCACATTAACATTCTAGTAATGCCAAACAAATGTTGTGCAATTCTAGTCCTATTACAGGCAACTCTAATCAAGCTATATGATGTATCGAAACTGGGAGTTAAATGACAATAATTAAAGTAAAGTTTTCAAAAACAACCAATTTTTTTTATAACAATCTCGTTATTCCGAATATTTTTTTGATGTTATAGCAAAATTCTGTTATAGAGAACATATATTATAACATAACATTAAAATTAGCTCTGAAAAAAGTATGACTTTTATAATGAAGTATTATTATATAAGAATGTTGTTATAGAGATGCCAGACTGTATCGGTTTTTGCTCAAAGTTATTTTGTCCTGAAAAATTAGTTTTCTGCTACTAGGAAGAGGTACTTTTTGTTTCAATTCAAAAACTATTTCTGTTATTGTTCAATCACTTGTTTCTTTTCCACAAGTTTGACAAAATTTACCTTGACTCTCCAATATAATTATATTCTTTTGAAGGATAATCACTTCTAATTTTCAGGAACTAATTAGCCAAAGCAATTGCAGTTAATTTTGTTAGGACTGAAAAAAGTCAGGTGTCATGCAGAAGCTAGTAATGCAAATCTTGGAAATTTACCAAAAGAGACACAAACATTTAACGTGGTTCGGTCAACTGACCTACGTCCACGGGCGGAGATGAGCAATCCACTATATAAAAAGAGAGTACAAAATATCGAGAGAACAACCTCACGAAGAGGCAAACACAAGTGACACGCTAACACTTGTCCCGTAAAGTTCTCCCCCTAAACACAACTTATAGAAAGAAGGATAAGTCCAAACCTTTTCCTACAAGAAAAAGGACTAGCCAAACATGGAAGAATTATAATATCTTTCTAAAAAAAGAAAAACCTAATTATGGTAATATGTTGTCCTATCCTTCTAGAAATTGAAAAACTAAATATGGTAATAAAATCAGGACAACCCCTAACTAATTTAAAATATGCACTAAGCAAGGATTAGTGGAATTCTTGTCCTTTTCACGCATCTCTATTAAGGCTGTATTGTGGTCCGGGCCTAAATGGGCTAAATGGTCCGGGCCTAAATGGGCTAAATGGTCCGGGCCAAACGGATCCGGGCTTAACAGTCCTGGAGGGTGGAACCGGCCCACTGTGGGCCTAAGCCCATATGGGCCCGGGCTAAGTGAGCGGGCCCACGGGCCTAAACGGGCTAAATGGGCCTTAGTGGCCGGTCTAAATTTTTTTTTTTTCCGAAATATTTTGATCTGAGGCAATTTCTTGTAAATTATATTATATAATTGTGACTTAAATATTGTAATTCAAATTTAAACACAATAAAAATGTAAAGAAATATTCAAGGGAATGCCTTATAATTTTTGTTATTACAACATTAACAAGAAATGGCAATATCGTTCTTAGGCTTCCTCCCCCCAATGGTATGAGCACAACAAGGTGCTAATAACACCATTAAAAAGGAAAAAAAAACTAATGAAAATGTGCCAAAATACAAGTTACATATTATTCTACATATTATCTCTTACAAATTTCATAAATCCTTCAAGGTTCGGAGGAATTTTCGTTGGTGGTGGTGGAAAAGAAGCTTGTTCATCACCGCTTCCGGGCGAAACAGCCTCCTCCGCAAGTTCCGCTAGCATTTCTTCGTAAGCTTCGTCTATCTCTGGTTGTGATTCAGCAGTCCAAAGTTTCTTCGTTCCGAACGGATCCAATCTCTGAAGAGTACTGATTTTTCCAAGCTCTTCTTCATAGACGCTCTATGATCACCGATTTGAAGTCTCGCTTGACTGAAAGCGCTCTCCGATGCCACTATTAAAGCTTGAATACTTAAAATATCTCAAGCCATCCTTGAAAGAACCAGATAGTATTTTTCTTTGTCCTTCCACCATTCCAAAATATTAAAGGACCCATCGGGATTCTCTGATTCAAGTCCCTGCGACAAATAAACTTGAAGCTCATTTAGTTATGAACTATCACCAATATTTTCACTTTGAGAACCTTTGAACTCCGTCCAAGCACTAAGTGCTTTTAGTCCAGCAGTTCTTTTAGATGATTGCGAACTAGACGAAGTAGGAGTTGGAACATTTGGTCTATCATGATCTAAGGCAAGTTGATAAGCATTATAAATTGTTTGAGCATTTATTTTATTTGAGGCTTTTGCATCTGCAAGTGTAGACATTTCCTCGTCTGAAAGTGCTAAAGCATTATAAATATTTGTATACCAAAAGTGAGGACCTCCTAATTTCATAGTAGGATTTAACATGTCAACAACACTATAAATAAGGGGTAGGAAAAAAATATTTTTTAAACTTTTCTCACATAGAATCAATAGCAAGTTCATAAATTACCCCACCCTCTGAAAATTGAGTAAAAAAATTTACAAGTTCTGCAATATAAACTAAACAGTTAGAAATAGTAGAATAATATTGCCCAGATAATTCATTTGTAGCAACATGAAAATTTTCTAAAAATTCTTAGTTCAATCCTGATTTGTAAGGTGCTCATCATCATCATCACCACCAACACAAGCATTAAACGTTGCATTTATTGAGTTTCTATATTCATATACAACAACTAAACTTTCATACATGTAATTCCATCTAGTCGGACAAGGTTTAGGAATCTTTCTTTCTCTAAGGCCAAATTCATCGCATTTTTTAAAATATTCTCTAAGTCTACTTCTACGGTTTGAATAAAAAGGCCAATTAAGAGCCATTTTAACCTTTTCAATTTTAATATTTAAAATTTTCATACCATCACCGACGATTAAATGGTAAATATGACAAATTCATCTAATATGGAAAATATTACTAAATGCAGGATTTAGTGTAGTTGTAAGTAATGCTATAGCATTAGTGTTACTAGAAGCATTATCCATTGAAACTGACATTATTTTATCTCTAATGCAAAAATATCTACAAATATCTGCAACCGTGTTATCAATAAATTTCCCAGTGTGACGTGATTAATTATTCCATAAGCAATAATGCACTTTTGCATTATCCATTCCTCGTCAATCCAATGACCGGTAACAGTAAGATAATCACAGTCATTACCACTTCTACCAATGTCAGTAGTAATAGCAACACGACAATTTATATGAGTAAATAAATAATGCAAATATTGTTCATATTCATGTTTATATTTATAAATATCGCTCTTTACGGTTTTGCGAGACCATCCTTTATAAGTATGATTAAAAACTTTGCTAATATAATGCACAAAGTGAGGGTTAGAAGGAAAACTATAAGGTAAGCACATAACAGTAACCATTTTTGCCAATTCTTCACGATCTTTATTTGGATCGTATTATAAAATGCCACCGCTAACAATGTTAATTCCCGGTTGAACTAGATTTGACCCGGTACTAGGGTTAACCTGAGTACATACACTTGTCCCCTTTTGCGCATCTTTCATTTGAAGAAATCTAGCTTTATCTCTAGGGTGTGTTTTTATGTGTCTAGTCAAACTACCCGTACCGCTACAGTCTCCAGTAAATTTATGAGTCATCAAAGTCCCGCTAGTTTTACACTTAGCCTTATTTTGATCTCTTAGTTGAATAAATAAGTGCCAAACAAGAGATGTTTCGCACTGTCTAGAAGGTTGTCTATTAAAAGTAGGGGTTACTACAGGAGGGTCAGACGGGGCATCATTTGGATTATTATCAGTTGGGTTAACTTCAACAACAAGACTAGTAGGTGTATCATCTAAATCCGATTGCGTTTCATCTAAATCATCATTTCATCGATAGTTGGATTACCATAATAACATTCATATATTCATCATTTAATTGTTGACATGGTGTAATATCATGGTAAAATTGACTATCGATAAATTGAAAATAAGGGTTATCACTATCAAGAATAACAGGTGGAGGAGGACGGGTAACAGGTTTGGGTCGGAAAGCCGGGGGAGGAGTAGTAGCTTGGCCACTAGTTCACCAATTTTAGATTTTCCCTTACCACAAAATATTTTTTTCAAAGAAATATTCATATTAATTATAATTATACAAACTAAAATAAATAAAACTATAATATTAAAACTTAAGAGTTGGAACGAGTTTATCAAATTGATGAACAACTTCTTGAAAATTGTATATCGTTGAAGACTTGAATACTTCAATTCACCAATTTCACAATTTTTCATAAATTGCAATAATAAAGTAAGCAATTATAGAAGAAAATTAGAGAGAGATTGATAATTTTGTGAGTAAAAATAAAAGAATGAGGGGGTATTTATAGTTGAGAATAGGAAAAAAGTGTACTTATAAAAAGTTTGGGGGGCAAATAGCTATTTTTGAAAGTGCCAAACGGCTAAATTGGTAGGCCAACAACTATTTTTTAAACTTCCAACCGTTGGCCAATTTTTAACTTTTTAACATTTATTCTATATACCTACTAAAGACAAACTAATTTCCCGTTTTTACCTACTCCCAAAATAGTTACACTATACACCTAGCCGACCAAAAATATTTACCCGTGTACCCATTTTTCTTATTTATTCCTCTACTGCAACTATGCAATTTAAAGTTGCCTTGTACTTTTTCCCAATGTTTTTCTTCTACCTTCCTCTTTTTCACTTTCTCTAATTGGATTATATCCAATCTCTGATCAATCCACTTTTTCTAATTTTTTCCCCATGTATTCCAGAAAAACAAAGCTAGAAAGTAAATCTATAAAAAAAATAAAAATTAGGGTTTCAATAATTTCTTCTCAAAAGTCTCAAACTCATTGAGTTCGATAGATTTTAGATTTCTCTATGAGATTTTTATTCAACGTCACGCGTGATCATCATACTAATCACCTAAAAACACATGATTATTTAATTGGATGTTGTGTTCAAAGTTGTATGGATATAGATTTTGTGTATTATGTAATATTTTTTATAGGTATATGCAGTTGTTGGAACGACCCTGTATAACTATATACCCTATTAGTATAGTTATATACTATATTAGTATCATATGCTAGTTGTATCATTTTTTGGTTGTATTAGTTGCATTTAATTGGTACACTATTTGATTATTTTAATAACAATAATATAGTACAATATCTTGAAATACTTTTTTTTTCTTTATGCATGTGTGTTATGTAATAGTAGTATAGTCATATAATTGCTGGAAATTAACCAGTAAAGTTGTATACCATGTTGGTATAGAGATATACCATATTGGTATCATATGGTAGTTTTGACATTGTTTTGGTTGTTTTAGCTACATTTTTAAGTGATTACTATTCTTAAATTATTTATATGAACATGATTTGCAGTGCTAATTTTTGTGTGTGCTGATGGACATAGATTATGTGTATTATGTAATAGCTTTTATAATTATAGGCAATTGTTGGAACGACCTCATACAACTATATACCCTTTTAGTATACGGAATGAGGAAGTTGCTTTGTGAATATTTATGTTGCAATGCGAGCATGTAATTTTCTCATACTTTTATTGCATCCTTTAAAGTTTTGGTACAATAGTATAGTCGCAGATAGTTGTAGCAATATTCTAGAGCAATCATATACTCTGTTGGTATACATATATACCATATTGGTATCATATGGTCTTAGAAGTCTTTTTTGATACTTATATTTTTATTGCATTTTTCAATATTTTATTATCATTTTTATTCTAACTAGTATATACGAAGATTTGGTGGCCGTAAATTATGTTTTCTTGCTATATAACTGGTTGTATTACTGCTAATGGTAGAGTGTGTACTGATATTTGTAGGGAAGGAGATCAAGGTTTGCATGACAATCATGTGTTGATTCTTAGAATCTGATTATGTAATTTATGGTGCTTAGCAGCAGTCAGTGTGATATTCAGTGAATTAGATCAAGTGATAACTGATATTATTTCAATTTAATAATTGAATTTAAAAATAAGAAAACAAGACAAAGGTAATATTACACTAGTTATATTTAAAAAAAAGGTGGACAAATATTTACTATATCAGTTATTTTTTCTTATTGTATAAAAAAAGAACAATAAAAAATAATGAAAAGAGTAAATAAAATTAGATTATGAAGAGAAAAAGAATATAAATAAAAGGAATTAAATGAAATTAGAAAAGGAAAAAAGAAAAAAATAAGAAGAAAACGGGAAAAAAGAAAAAAGAAAAGGAGAAAAGAAAGAAAAAAAAAGAAAAAAAAGAAAAGAAGCATAAAAATAAAAAAGAATTGGAGAAAAAAGAGAAAATTCCCCCCAAAAACTAGTGTGGGTAGGAAGTGTAATTAATTTGATGGGTAGACAATTAAATGTGTAGGCAAAGGTAAATAGTTTTGTTTTTGTGGATAACTGTGTCATTTTCCCTTAAAAAATAGTCGTTAGGCCCGGTTGAACTGGCCCAAGTCCGCTAGTCTGTCCCGGGCTCGCGGTCTCCCAATGCTGGACCAGCCCGCAATGAACTCTTAGAACTGCTTGGGCCCGAACCATATGGGCCAGCCCGTTTAACGCAAAACCCATGTGAGCTCGCGGGCCTGGGCCGGACCCTTGTTGAGCCCAGACCTTAATACAACCTTAATCTCTATTCAAGCTATATGATGTATGAGAAGAGACTTAATTATTGTAAGAAAACTAGTTTGTGTTGAGTGAAACTTTTTAAAAAGCATTTTTGAGTGTCTAGTCGATTCCTTGGAAAATTAGAATTGCTTATTATTTATACCTCTTTTTACTTTTACTTGACACGTTTTGAGTTTTTACGTCTTTTAATAAATAATAAATGAAGTGCATAAATTACCATGATACCGATATTAATTGATGCATATTTTATTGAATTTGAGAAAATGATTTGAAATGAGTAATAAATATTGTGGGTATAACAGGAAAAAAATGTATCTTCTCTTAATATACGTAAAATGGCAAGTAAAAATAAAAATCTATTTTTAATATACATGCCAAGTAAAAGTGAACAGATGGAGTAAAAGAGTTACTCATTTTAGAGAGTTCAAATGTTCGACTAAACATGCTATTAAAATACATCTGATAACTAGCCGAGTCTTTGCAGTCAGAAGAGATAGATTACAGTGAAATGCCCAAAAAAAATTACAGTATATAAGATATCTAATCCTTAATAGAACTACAGGATAAAAGTAATTGTTCATCTTACTAAGGTGTATTTTCCTGTTAGTCATTTTAAAGGTCGTAACACTAATATACCATTTTCAAAATATGTTATGTTGCAATCTATGGGGAACCAGGAGCACTTTAAAGGGTGTTTAAAATTTAATATAAAAGTAATCTTTGATTATATACATAATATAATTTTCTTACTCAGTATAATTTTTCAATCAACATGTGTGACTTTTCATGACTTTTATTTACATATCCAGAAAGTGTAAAAATCAAAAGAAAGAAAGGAAAATGGGGTATTATCACCTTTAGCCCGCGTCAATGATTATTTATATTTGGTAGCGGAAAAAATATATAAAAGTGGTATAATTTTTGTATATAATATACAACATGTATATATATAAAAATTATTCGAAAAATATACATTTTTTCGACTATTATTTTAAGAGCGGCTATACAGTGTCATTTTCCAAGGAAAAATGGGGAGCTAGCAATTATCTGTTCATCTTACTTTGGAAGCAATGCAAGATATCTGAACTTTCCATTTTCTTATTTTAATATCATGCACTATTAATAAAAGTGTATAAAATTAAAATATGTCTGAGGTTAGGCATGAGCTTAAGTTGGGTAATTTGCACTTTGCCACTATCTGAAGCTTAAGAGCCAAAAAGTCATTCGTAGTATGCAATCTAAGAATCTAACAAATATTAGGGGCATTCATAGCAAAAAGCAAAATTTATACATCTTCTGTTGCACGTCTTCAATCTGCATTTGCTTGTTTTTTAATTTGTAGACCAATGTCAATGGAAACCAAAATTCAAGATATAGGTCATATACATTTTTCCTCCCTTCACTTTTCCCTTGATACAAAAAGACCCTTACATTTCAATATACGCTACTTCTGACCCCCCCTCCCTTATCCAAATTGGGATTAATTATCCCAGGCTATTAACCAAACGACCCCTAAGTTAAAAAAAAATTATTTACTTAAGAAGCTGGATATAAACTATTTTTTGTTTTTTGTGTTTCTTATTTAGGGAAATCAAACTGTTTGTTGGAATATTTAATTTAAAATAAAGTGTTCATTAGGTCAAACTAGACAAGAGATGTTGATAAGTCTTAGTTGAGTTACATTCATTTTAGGATTTAACTTTCTCTTCTCTTGAAAAATAAAGGCACACAATTTGGTGGCAATGCGTGTTGTAATACAATAATATATGGTGTTTGTTGAAGGGTTACTTGGATAATTGTAACAAGAGAAGGTCGCAAACTTCTGCATAAATAATCGGTCAAATTTAGTGTTCATTTTTCTAGCTAGTATATATAAATTCTACGATAATTATGCACAATTATATATATATATTATAAATATATAATACATCAGACGGATATTTTAAGTTTAAGCACTAAGGTGGATGACTATTTAAGTTAATTGCTCTTTGTGGTCGTACACATTGATTAGTTTGGACTTTGGCTGGAGTACCAGATTATTTCATCAAAATAGTTGGTGGAGGTAATGAGCAAAGAAAGATCTTAGATACATTAATATGTTATTTCCTATCTAACATTCTTATTTTTGCATGCAAATGAGATTGTTCACTTTCACCATCTGTTACATTATTGGATGAAGAAAGACATTAGATACTAACAATGATCAACTAGAATTTAGCATAACTTGATCCAGAAATGGAGTACAACCAAAGTTCTCTTCTAATATAACATTTCACCATCCCTTCTTTCCTCTAAGGAAGAGAAAAAAAAGAATGAGTTCAACACTAACAGCTCCAATTCAAAACTCATGTAGCTCATTTCTCTCTCCAGGTGGTCTCACTCATTCTGGCTAGCCATTTTCTGCCAGCAACTGAATGACAAAAACAACCTTGAGAATTGAGCATAAAGGGCAGCGTGATGCATTAAGCTCCTGCTTTGCGCAGGGTCCAGGGAAGAGCCGGACCACTAGGGTCTATTGTACGCCGCCCTACCCTGCATTTCTGCAAGAGGCTGTTTCCACGTGTCAAACTCAAACCTGCTGCCCTCCAAGAGAATTGAGCATATGCTTCTATATTTCCCCTAACTCTCCTGTTAACTATGTTATGTTATTACCATTCTACTGCACTGCACCTAAAGATTTGCTAGCTGAAGATGATATCAAGCAAAAGCTCATTCATCAAAGATGCAAAGACTTCAATTTCCAACTCCAAAATCACTTCTTGTTTCTCTAAATCTGTGTTCTTCCACTCGCCTCGGCTTTCAATGTCTCGAATATAAGCCATCCTGTTTTCTTGCACCCTCCAATCTAACAATACCTCAATTGGTTTCCCATTTATCCAATCTTTTGCTACTTGCAACATCTTGTTGTTGAATGCATCACCTCTTGTTAGCTCTTCTGAATGTTCACTGGCATTGAGAATTCTCTCTTTAAAGAAATCAAACAGTAATTTCTCTGCCTTTAGTTTCATGTTATAAGATGGCAATGAGGCTTTCAATTCTTGAACCAAATCCAATGATCTGCTTTCAACTGTCTGTTTGTCCTCTTCATTTTCTTGTTCCTCAACTTCAGTTTCTGAGGTATTTGTGAATGGGGATTCACTCTCTGATTCTGAGGATACAATTCGTTTCTCTAAGTTCAGTGGTTCCAGTTGAGTGAGACACTCGAACCTTTGGATTTTCTTCATGAGTTTTTTGGTAGTTCCTGTTACAAAAATATTTAAAGATTTTCTGTTAAAAGGGTATAAATTTTGCATTATTCTGTAACACAAATTGATTAGGTATTTACCTTCCACACGAGCTAATCTATGCTGGAAAGGTGATGAGACCTCGTCTTCATCACCAAATGGACAATCCAGTATAGACACTGGACTACACTGTTCTTTTTCTTCATTTGGCCAATGTTTCTGCACATAACAATGAAAATTAAGAAATCTTTGAGGATTATTTTGAACATTAAACGTGTATAATATCAAATGTTGAATGCAATAAATATTACTCCAACCTTTTCATTTTTTCAAGATTCAATTTCTTAATTTTGACATAGATTTTTTTTGTTTTTTGAAATAAAATTTACATGTTTGGAAATTATGTAAAAAAAATATGAAAATATAACGGGGTCAAAAAATAATTCGTTTGAGTCTTAAAATCGGAACACTTTCACATAAATTAGAACAGAGGAAGTACTATAATTATATTTTTTTAGTTATAAAACAAAGGAAGATAAAAGAAAAGAAATGATCAAACAAGTACTATTTGATTTTGTTCAGTTATTCTCCGGGCAAGACTAACCCGTATGGCCCCTACCCTTAGATATAATGTCAATAAAGTTACATAAATGTTTAGTGTCAATAGAGTTCAGACACTTGAAATTATTTGATAGTTCCACTTCAATGGTATTGTCTGCCATCATGGGTGACAATGCGGAAATCTCACTTTCTTAAAAAATCCATCTTCACACTAGAAGATTAAAAGAAAAATATAGAAGAAACGGGAAGTAACCGAAAGGAAAAGCACATTTTTTTTATTTGCAGAATATAATTAATATAAGTGGTACATTAAAATAGATTAAAAATTTGGTGTCGAAATTTAAAAAGTTTTCAATTTGCTAGAGTAATATTTTGAAAATGGTGGAAATAAATAGTACACATAGGAAAGATGTGGTCAAGATTTGTTATTAGGAAGTCAACTATTCTCCAGGGATGTTTCTACCGTAAGCAAATGGACACAAACTCCTAAGACAGTTTCAAATTCGTCACAAGTCAACTTCACTACTAGACAAAGTATGTGACTTTTGTGTTCTGGCTACCCATATTTATACTCTCTCAGGTCCAAATATTTTGGTTGTTTTCACATATATTAAAAAATTTAACTTTTTATATTAATGCGTAATGAAATTGACTATATTAATTTTTATTATTTCTACACATAAACACTCCTAACACATACTTTAACATTATTTACTACAAAAACAATGTAGGAATTTTTTTTTTAATTCATTCTTGAAATCTGAAAAAATCACTTTTTTTGGACCACAAAAAAAAAAAAAAAATCACTTATTGTGGACCGAAAGGAGTATTATTTTCGAATAAAAGAAAAATGAATTTCAGATCCCTAACTAAGACGTTATTTTATATTGAGTCCCCAACTAATATGATATCGTTTATAGAAGTACCTATTATAAGGAAAAACACATAACCAAATATTGAGCCACCTAGCGTAAAGATAGATGGTGAAATGGAAATATTAATGTTCCCACATGCTAATAAATATTAATGTTTGTAGCAGTTATACGTCCAAACAAATCAAACTATCTATCACCTTTTTCCTCTTTCCTTTTAAGCGCAAGGATATGCAACTTATTTAAAAACATACCCTACACACGACCGACACAAGTTGAATGTGATAGAAATCATATCTTCTCATAATTTAGCTTGCTCCAAAAAATAATAAAGGACCCTACAATATTATTATTCACATAATTAAAGAAATTTTTATATACACAATCTAAGTAATTTTTCTTGAAGAATTAATATAGATTTAATTAAATCACTCGAACTCGTAATACTACGAAAAATTGTAATCTCGTGACTACTAAGTTGTACGCAAGGGCGAAGGCACACTTGGTCAGGGTAGATCTGATCACTCTTTGTCAGAAAACTATAATGTTTGTATAAGTAAAATATTATATTTTAGAGGTATATAACATGTATTGAATACTCTTTGTCGAATTATTTTTTTACTTATTTCAAGTTTAAATACCCTTAAGAAAATTTCTGGCTCTACCACCGAAGGTACGTACTCCATCATGCTACAACTTAAAAACTAATTATCAATCTTCTTGTAAAGGAGAGTTTGCATATGAATCACTAGATATATATCTTGAAAAGGATAATATAATTATTGTATACTAGTATAATACATGATCGAAACTAACTACTCCTACAGTCCTACTAAATAAGAGAATTATTGAAAATGACACTTCATACCTGGTTTAATGCAATCAAACAAATTGCCATCTACACTATTATGTGTCAAACAGTCAAAGAGGTGGGTCAGGGTATTTTAGGAAATAAAAAATGTAGTAATCGGCTGTCTCGACTTCCACAAAGTTAATGCTAGTCTACAAAGAGAGCCGTAGATCCCGCAAGGCGACAACAACGAAGCGGGATCTGCGCCGTTGGATCACCCGACTGTAACTTTGTTGTCAGTGTCGAGAAGCATGCAATTTAACCCTGAAATACCCCGCACGTGTACTCTCCAGGGTTAACCCCAGTAGTTCCACCTATATTTGCTCCTACCATATCGCTGTGAAAATCCATTTCTCTAGAAAATTCTCCGTTTTATAAATGTAATTCAAATTCTTACAACCCATTTTTTTTTACTATATTTCAAAAATTTGAATTCACCCCGCTTTAATTATACCTTGAGAATACAACTTTATTTTAACTTTTCTAAACTCAACACCTCATAATTACTAAGTATCTAATATTTTAATTACTCATCATGTTCAAAATTTTAAAACAGTGTTGTTACCACTTACCACTACTATGTATATTCAAATTTGAACCTAGGAATAACAGAAAAATGTCTTGTGCTACAAAATATAAGGGTAAAATATTGATGCTGTTATTTTCATTCACAATAGCTTCTTCTTCCCGTGCTTTGCCGTTCTTTTCGAATATCATACATTTTTACTATGCTTTAAATTAAAAGGCGTGAACAGAAAAATCATAGTTTCACAATTAAAAAGACAAAAACTAAAAAAATAATATTAAGAAATTAAAAACTAAAGCTAACCTTTTTGTTAGGAGAGTTGGTAATGCTACAGTGACTGCTTACAGTGGAGTCTGGTGAATCATTTCCGGTAGTTGCGCCAACTATTTTGCTGTTGATCACCTTCTCCGTTCCTAAGCTGTTCGAAGCTTCGACGTCGTTTTCAGTCTCCGTCGAATTAACCTCCGAATTACCACTTGAAGTTTGCAGTGAATTATTATCACTTGAAGCAGTGAAATCACTATCTGACCAGCTGTTACTGTTACATTTACTCTTACTTTCACTCACACACACACTCGCACTCGTTGAGCTATGTGAATCGCCGGCGGTTATGGCAGTTAAAACCGGCGGTTTTAGTTCTTCCTTATCCAACCGGTTGAATGACGTCCACCAGTAGATCTCCTTGTGATCGCCTCTCTTCCAGAAGCTTCTTTTCAGCTTCCGAGATAAACTCCTCGGAAAAATTGTCTTCATCATTGGCTTCTTCTTCTTCTTCGACGGCGAAGTAGACAGAGGAGACCTCGCTCCAGCGAAAGGGAGGTGTTTCACGGCGTTGATCACCGCCACAGACGCTTTCTGAAATGCAGAAACCGTCGCAGACGGTGGCGCTGGTTTTGGCCGGGTTTTGAGTAACGATTTAGCATTTTTCATGTACGGCGGCGGCGGTGCTGGTTGATACTTGTTCTTCAAGTCGATTTCGAGAAGAAATCGAACTGTAGTGCAACATTGCCGGCGAGGATATGATCGGAAACCGCTCGATGAGCATGAACTCAAGTCATCTAACAGGTAATCTTTCAGCATCAATTGTTTTGGTAATGGTTTCATCAATTTCGAATCCATAATCAAATACTAGTTTTTTTATTTAAAAAAAAGAAAACTTAAACGAACAATTTGAAGAGCCGAAATTTGAATTAGAATCAAAGACAAAAGTGCTAAGGAAATAATATCAGAATCAGAGAGAGAGCATTGAATTAGAATGGACAGAATGCAAGTTTAGCGAGAGACAGAGAAAGCTCATTCAGAAAGCTGTAGCATTTTGCAGCTTTTACTGATTGATGACAGTGTAAATATTGAATGAAAAATTTAAGACACTAAAAAGGGGGGCCAATGGGTGTTGAAATAGAGAGGCAGCTTCTTAAAGCTAAAGTTGAAGATCTCAAGAAAATGATATAAAAACAATTGGCTATCACTGGCAAATAAGATGATTTTTAGCAGTAAGAAAGAACAAGAAATGGAAGTAGAAGTAGAAGTAGAAGTAGAAGAAGAAGCATGGATGCTTCTTGTAGAGGTTTTTTGAATCTCAAGTTTGATTAAATTAATCAGTTTAAAGATTGTTTTGAGTTTGAACTTAGTATTAAATTAATGGAATTAGCTGGTTTTGAGATTTGATTACAAATCTCGGCCTGTTAGACTTGGGACTGACCACTGGTTGACCTTGTTAGATTAGAATATTTCAATATTGTGTGGATTTTTATCACGCGCTCTCTGTTGTCCAGCGCGTGCAGAGACTATTCTGCATGGCATTAAATGTCTACTGATGAAATTGCTGGAATTGTTTGCACTATATTGCGTTTTTAGAACATGGAGGAAATTTGTGCTAAATGATGGGAAAGAAAAAGGTTGATAGGAGTACATATTGTGCTCTGAGTTTCAGTTTAACGCTTAGGCCATAACAATGAGAAAAGATTTATGCGACCAAATTGTTTAAATAATTCATAACTAAGTATAAGTTGGGGATCTAGAAAAAGATTGGAAATATGTTGAAACCAATAAAATCTGTTATAAAGAATTATACCAGTGAAATGTGAATTAGCTTTCGCGCATCTCGGTTCTTTCATTGAATATCTGGTATACCTTTAAATAACAGAAGAACGAGAAATTATCTAGTGTCTTTTATCTCTTCTAAGATTTCAATTAGATTATATATTGCACAAAAGGGAATATTTTTCTTTTTAAAGATCTTGATTTACTTAGGGCTCGTTTGGTACTAAGGAGAAGGGATAATTAATTACGGGATTTAATTTGAGATGAGTTTATCCCACAATTGTTAGAATAAAATTACGGTATAATTAATCTCAGGATTAGTTATTCCAAAATTGTAATATTATGTTTATCCCTAAGGTAGGGTGGGATAACAATCCTGGAATAACTAATTTTGGAATAATTAATTCTGGAATAACTTTTTTTCTAACCAAATCAAGCCTTAATGATTTTGACAAACTTCAAAATTGCAAGATGAATAGAAATTGAAAAGGGTTCTTGACTGATTTCAAGTTTGACACCAATTATGATAGTTTTAGAATGGCATAGACACTCCCATTGACAAATTTAGTTGTTTGGTTCTTTCCCATGTAACACAAGTTTTAAGGGGAAACTTTTGTTGGATCAACACCTTTTAGTTCTCGTTAGGATTTTAAAAATGTTTCCAACTTTTCTTGAGCTTCGCCTTAAACACTATTCAAAAATGTTTCCAATGATACATATTTTAGGTTTGAACTATGTTTACGTCGAAATACGAGTAACAATTAAATTTATAATGTGGTTATAAGAATACGCGATTTAATTCAATGCTAATTGATAAAAGACTAAATAAATAAATGAATCAAACGATTTATATGGATTGAACCCGTGCAACTGCAAGTTAATGACCTCGATATGGATTGGACCCAAGAACAGTTGTCGATAACAGTAAGAACATCAATAATAATATAAACAACTTGGATACTAAGAGTTACCAGTAAATAAAATGGATGTATGTATTCAGTAATGTAAATGAGAGTTTGAGTGTGACGATAACAGTATGATAATGATGATGGGTCTTTACAAGTGAATAGGGTTCCTCTTTATATAGTAGAGGAATCCTAAATAAGGAATGGGTCTAATCGCGAAGTAAAATACATGATTGGCATTATTAACCGTTAATAGCTCTATCGGCTCCAAGATTCTCGCCGGGATTGATGATTGAGCGCGTATATTTCGTGATTCGGTTGCTATGGTGTTGATCAATCTGACCTCGATCCATAGGCCTACACTCCTCGAGCCGGGGCTTGCTTTGATGCACACTTACTTTCGAGGAGGGCTTGCTACTGAGGTGCGCCCTCGAGCCCTTACGATCGAGCCTCTCGATTTTTCCGTACACAAATAGTCCCCGCGTTTCTTATAATGAAAGAATAAGAAACGATTTGAATCTTGATCTTCCTTTGCCTCGGTCAAGAAGTCATTTTCGTGACGTGAGCGTTGGATGCGATCGGAATGTCCCGTCGGCTCGGTTCCCATGAATCATCAATGCTTTGTCAGTCGTTGGTCGGCCGCTAGTGATGCTAGACCATCGTTTGAAATCTATAAGTACCAATTTCCCCATTGGTTTCAAACCTTAATCTACTTCAAGCTCCTCTCTTACTTTGATCAAATCCTCCGTCGTTCAAACTTTTCTTCCTTCTTTTCATTCTTTCGCCAGTCACATTATCGCTTTCTACCTCTCTTGTTTGCAACCATGGCTATGACTTCAAAAGTGGTGCTGCAGAAGAGAAGAAAAGAGCCTCTTCTTTGAAATCGGCTGGCGACAAGGCGCCTGTGGAGCCACGCGTGGAGGAGTGCGTTCTCGAGCCATGCGAACTGACCTCCGAATTTAAGGTGGATAGACCCACTTCGGTTCCCGTCCGGTGTGAGCCTGATCACGCTCAACTATGTCTGCTAAAAGATAACGCGGGCGTTGCAAATATAATCCGGGTATTATGCCCAGAGTCGAATCCCATAGGGAATCAACGTATCAGGTGTGATTGTTAGATTACCACTTCTTACTAATCAACTTTCTCAAACGTTGTAATTATCACTTGGTGTTGGTTTTATACTACTGCAGTTGAACAAAATTAATCACTAACTAAATATTAACTAAAATGGGATGTAAACAATTGGATTAAGGATCTAAGGTTATGGTTCCCCCGGTTGGTGAACTCCTTTCTTGTGTATTTCCTATAGTTTTGGTTTAATTGTCTTTATATCAATCATGAACACTCTAGTTATCACAAATCTTTCTCAAGTAAGTATGATAATTTACTAGACGCACTTTCTCAAGTTACGCTAGCTATATTGCATTACGGTTCACCTAGACTACACCCGAGGTATCGTTATTCTAATCCAACCTCTAAACCCTCGGTTATGACTCTCGCCTATACTCTGGGAGTGGTGTTGTTCAAACAACTTCCTACATACGCGCTCTCTCTCAAGTAGATACGTAATAAATATGCACAATTGATTGAGGGCCCTTCAATCAACTACACAATAATGTAGTTGAACAAACATAAATGACAACCAATGAAACTATATTAATTCCACACTTTGTTCATCCCCAACGGGTTCCACCAACAACCTTAGAATAATGAAATTAGCTACTCATGCTACACAATAACAAAAAGCCAAGATCATAATACTAAAAAATAATGATGAAAAGAGGAAGAAAATAAAACTCTATTGTTGCTTGTCTTCTCACAATGAGTTTGCCTCCTACTTGAGCCTAAAAATAGAGATAATCCCCTCTTGGGCGGATTTACCATGTCTATATAGGGTTTTGGCAAATAAATCCCGTGTTTTGCACTTAAGTCCTTGAATTTCCAGATTTTCCAGCATTCGCCCGCGGTCGCGGCAGGAGCGCGGCACGACCGCGGTCGTCTTCAGCGATTTATTAAATTGTTGACCTCCACCGCGGTCCATCCGCGGTCGACCGCGGCCGCGGTGGACCTTGCTTCAACCCACTTTGACTCTTTATCGTGTGCGATCCAACGAGTATCTCTTTGATTTGCCTCAAACTTCCGTAATTGGCTCCAAATTGCTCCAAAGTTCTCCTATCGTAGAATATATCCTGCACAACACGAAAAACACTAATCAGAGCATTTTGTTATCAATATTTACATTAAAAATATCATAAAGTGTGGTTCATTAGGGGAGAAACTATAGTCTAATTTACCTATTATCAGAGCCCATGTCCCATTATATTTGCTCGATATCCGAGGATGATCTCAAGCGAGTAAAAAGGGATTGCAATTGGGAAGTCAAAGAAGTGGTGGCTCCTTTGCCTTATGAGGATATTACCACTCATGTGAAAGGGTTTTTGAGTGTTTACACTTACCCTTTCACATTGGGGCCCGTGGACCCGATCATACTCGACTTCTGCCTCCAGTATCGAGTGACGTTGGGGAAGGTTCACCATTATTTTTGGTGTATAGTGATCTTGCTCAGATTTTTCTCGAGCAAATTCGATGGAATGCCTTTCACCCTCGACCATTTAATAAGGCTATATAGCCCTCGGTGCTATCGAGGCGGTTTGATCAAGCTCCACCGCCGGGATACTAAAATAGTGTTTTGAAGCATATGCGAAGACAAGGACCGTGGTTGGATGGATCGATTTGTTCGAGTCAAGACCTCCGATTTTATTCCTGCCGAGAAGATGCCATTCTCCGAGGAATGGAACATGAATCATAAGTTTGTTTGTCGTTGGCGTTTGATTTCTTGTTTGATAAATTTCCCTCTTTGATCTAAATTCCATTTCGTGATGCAACTTCTACTTGGTTCGCTGGTGCTGTCCCGGACCTCGAAGATTGGGTCCGCCAACTAGTCACCACTTTCTCGTCCTTCGAACGTTGCTGGCGAGACCTTGCCAGGGGCCGGTGGGAAGCTAAAAATCATGGTGAGCTCCTCTGACTATGAGACAATGTTCTTCCGTAGGAGTACCGGTTTCTAACTCGTTCTCCTCGTATAGGTCTTGGAGAAAACGTAGCTTTGAGGCCACCCCCGCCTATCGAAGAGGAAGGTTGACACCGTCATTTTGCATGCCGACGCGCGAGATGACAATTACGACTGTATTTTTACTTTAACTCCCGAGGTTGTCGGCAATAAATGATTCAGTTCGTCCCCAAGTTGGGGAAGTCTCGGATGAAGATGTACGTGAAGTCCCAGAGCCATTGGTTGGTAAGGAAATTCCTTGTTGTGCTGGAAAATGGGTGAACCCCCCCTTGAAGGGTCTAGCTCCGAGGCCCCTATGAGAGAGGAGTATGCCCTGAGCGATTCGTTCGGGGCAATAAATATAGATGATTCACCGCTCGGCCCTTCATTTTTCGAGGGGCAGTTCCGAGATGCTCAGGCTATGAAAACTCCAGACGCCAATATAGGCCATGAAGGGGGAGACATATTTCGGGACGGCTTCGACGGGCTTGAAGAAGTCCCCGAGCCGGATACGTCGATTATTTTTAATGAAACTCAACGCTTTTTGAAGCGGGTAAGTACATTTTCCTTTTCGCTTGTGTCCGTTTTTAATTTGATATTAACCCCTTTGTTTATGGGCAGGCTTTGGTGCATCATTGAGAGGCGTCCTTCAAATCTCGGACGGAGCTATCCCAATGTGAGGCCGAGCTAAAAAGGACCACGAAGGAGAGGGATGACCTGAAACTCCTTTATGTTCGTAATGAGGAGGAAATCGTGGTCGTTCGAGCAGAACTTACGAGGGCTCATCAAGACCACACCGAGCTTCTCGAGAGAGTAAGATAATTCCTTAAAACTTAGTAAAATATCGATTCCAATTTTGTGATGGATCTTTTGCTTCCTCAGTATCAGCAGAAGGCCGAATTAATGTTGCATCTTCAAGAAGAGGCAAGGTGAAGGCGGCTGAGACTCTAGAGTGGAGGCAACACATGGAGCGCCTCGCCTCAGAGAAGGATGCTATGCGGGCCCGATTAACTTCAGCTGAGCGCCAGCTCCGAAGTGCGGAGGAAGAAAATCTAGCTCGAGCCCGTAGGACTGAGGAAGTTGAAGTCGCTCTTGTTAAGGCTAAAGCCGAATCAGAGGCGCTCGCGGCCTCCTATAGATCCGATGCCGAGGCCGCCAATTTTCGGGCGTACGAAATTTATGCTTTGGTATATCGGGCATCTTGAATTTCTTATGTATGGGCTTTGGAGACGCACTTGGAGGAAATGTTTTTTGTACAAATTTCTTGGAGTTCATTCCCTTTAAGATCAATGATGCCCCTGGAATCTGATCAACTCGAGAGTTATAGGTTTTCACCTTCTTATCGTTGGCTTCTATCTTCTTTTCCCCCGACTCTATCCTCTTAGTAAGCTCCTCAAGCATTCTCATGATAGCAGGGCCAGTCGTTGAAGTATTATCACGTGATCTTTCAGCCACTGGCTAGGTACGACGAGTGACCTCTTGCTCGACCCTATTCGGAGTCTGGTGCTGATTTTGCCATTGGGCAATAACATTATGTTGGGCTTGCATCATTTAGAGTATGACTTGGAGACTAACACCTTTGTCTCCTCTGCCTTGGGCACCTCGACCGTCGGTCCGACATTCTCTGCGTACGCTTCCGTCAGGGTCCCCGCCTAAATCTGCATTCAAAGCAATGTGCGAACCGATGTAGACCGGGTTCGCGAGTGGCACTCCTATGAGACCAGCTTGTGGGACCTCGACTCCTGGAGCGACAACATTCTCGTTCTTCCCGTGGAGTCCCAGGTCGTTTTCACCATGCATTGCAGTGTTTTATGAGTTTGACATGATTTATCCTGAAAACAAAATTCTTGACAAGAAGCAAGCGTAAAATAGTGTGTTATACCAGAATTAACACTGAAAAATCACTATTATCCTTCGCCCCACGGTCGGCGCCAAACTGTTTACCTCGAAATATGAGTAACAATTAAATTTGTAATGTTGTTATAAGAATACGCGATTTAATTCAATGCTAATTGGTAAAAGATTAAATAAATAAATAAATCAAACGACTTATATGGACCGAACACGTGCAACTGCAAGTTAATGACCTCGATCTGGATTGGACCTAAGAACAATTGTCGATAACTGTAAGAACAACAATAATATCATAAACAACTTGGATACCAGGAGTTAACAGTAAATAAAAAGGATGTTTTTATTCAGTAATGTAAATGAGAGCTTGAGTGCGACGATAATAGTGATTATAATTGAAGGGTCTTTGCAAGTGAATAGGGTTCCTCTTTATATAGTAGAGGAATCCTAAATAAGGAATGACTCTAATCGCGGAAGTAAAATACACGATTGGCATTATCAACCGTTAATAGCTCTACCGGCTCCGAGATTCTCGTAGGGATTGATGATTGAGCGCGGATATTTCGTGATTCAGTTGCTATGGTGTTGATCCAGTTTGACCTCGCTCCATTGGCTTACACTCCTCGAGCTCGGGCTTGCTTTGATGCACACTTACTTTCGAGGAGGGCTTGCTTTCATGGTGCGCCCTCGAGCCCTTACAATCGAGCCTCTCGATTTTGCCGTACACAAATTAAAAAGAATATAACAACAGTAAATGCTAAATTTACGAAAAAATAACTTCGTTTCTACTCAAATCGAAAAGTTGATAATCGTAAGATTCCATTACCCATATCAGTAGAAGCAAATTTAAAAAACAAAAGAAATGGAGTACTAACTTTAATAAATGTCTAGCGATATTTGCATATATGATATAGTAGTTCACCTTTCTGAATATACTCCATGTGACATTTGCTTTGTCGACTAAACCTGAAGTTTTATTGCACCCAATAAGTTTGTGAAAGTTCTCGACATTGGATTAATTGATATTGATAATGTAAAAAAAAGTCCCGACAATTTAATTCAAAAATCATAAGAGGATGAGTGGTCGGTATAACTAGGACTATACATATAAAAACCGATAATCATACCTAACTGATAAGCTGAGTCAAACCGGAAAAAACTTGATGTTGGTTTGGTATTAGAACAAAAACTCGACCACAATTGGTTTGGTTTGGTTTTAACTAAAAATAGTCAAACCGAAAGCAAACCAATCGGATAGTATATTTATACAATTCTATTTTCGTTTAGACATATAAATATTTATTGCAATGTAATTTATAAATATTTCATAAAAGTTTTATCTTTTAACATATTATTTCAAGTTTGGACTTAACATTCTTGAATGACAAATAAATTTTATAGTCCATGAATGTAGTAACTCAAACAACGTTCGAATCAATAGTGATGCTAAAAAAAGAAATTAAATTCAACACTAGGAATGACAATAATGTTGAATATCTATATTTTAATTTTACATTGGCATAATGAAAATGCATACTAATTAGTTTATCTTTTTTTCCGTGCTTAGTTATGTAATTAATACTAGTACTAATTAGCTATATTATTTTAGCATGACCTATATAGCATTTTCAAATTATGTTAATTATTTTTATTATGACTTATATATTAATTAGCAATATTTGTTTTATGCTATTTTATTATATTTGTTATTGAATATTTTAATTAATGCTATGACTTAACTTATATTATTGTGTTAGATTAATCCAACACCATTAATTTATGTAATTGAAAAATTCGAATCAACCCGACTATGTACACCCTTAGCTATAACAAGAAGATTTTAATATACATTCTTTTTATTCTTTATTCCTTATATGCATGACATGTGATATTGTGATCTCCAAACATTCATAACTTTCTGTGAGATTTTACGAACAATTATTACGTTAACAAAAGAAATTGTTACTTTATGTTAACAAATTTAACGACAATTTTCAATTTTTATTAATGGTGGGAGAAGAATTTTTCTCCAATTGACTAGTTATCACAAAGAACAAGACCAGCTGAGCATTTTGTAGGTACATTTCTTTAAGAGCATATATAAGAGTTTGCATGTGTGTGAGAAAAACAGTGGTATTTTTAGTATTCTTTTTGTTCTATCATAGGAGATATAACTTATTGACACGATCGGTGATATATGCATGTGTTTTATGTTGATCTAGACGGGTAAGCTGGTTAGAACTAGGAGTGTAGGTTGGTTCGAATTTTTTAATTATCAAAATCAAATCAACTGTATCGGGTTATTAAAATTAAATACCAAATCAAACCAATAAAAGTCGGATTTTTTCATCTCGTTTCGTGTTTTTCTGTTTTTTCTGTTTTTTTTTCTTCATAAAGTCTTCATAGTAAATGTAAAATTTGTGCTCCAAAATATTTCTTTATTCCTAGTAAGACAAAACTATATAAGGTGTTTTCAATAAAATAACATAAATATGAGATAAGTTATGCCATTGTACTAAAATATTCAATGACAAAGATAATAAATCGCATAAAATAAATATTATTAATAAGCCATAATGAAAACAAACATAATTTAAAATTATGACTAATAAGTTCTATTATTTACATGACTAACCACTAAAAGAAAAATAAGTTATACATTTTATTTAAACAATGAAAAAACTAAAAAAATAGATATACAACACTATTTTCGTTCATAGACAATCGAATTGAATGTCTTTAATTAGCATTAGTATTGATTTGATTTTAGGTTTAAGATTTATTTGAGTTACTAACATTTATGTACTATATAACTTATTGGAGCATCCAAAAATTATAAGCCCGAATTTGAAATACGTGAAAAGATAAAATTATAAAAAAGCTTAAGAAATATTAATAAACTACACTATTATAAATATCTTTATGTATTAAATATATTTAAAATATCTATATATATAATATCGGGTTGGTTTGGTTCGGTTTGACTTTTGTTAGTTAAACCCAAACCAAACCAAATATGGTCGGTTTTTTTTTTCAATACCAAACCAAATCAAACCAAACTATAGTCGGATTTTTTTTCTCGGTTTGACTCGAATTATCGGGTTGGTACGATTTATCGGTTTTATTTGTACACCCCTAATTAGAACTAACATAACACCAACAATAATAAGCTCAGGCCTCATTTGCTTGCACTTAATGGATGTGTGAATCTTAATCATTTAGATCTCAGACATTAAATGCGTTTGTTTTTAAAGTGTGAATCTTAATTATTCATATCTTAAATCATTAAGTGTTTTTTTTTTACTTCACAATCACTTAATGGGTATGAATTGGTCTGTATGATTAAGATCTATAACAAAGACTTAATTTTATTAAGATGCTATCACATATTCATTATTAATTGCCACCACCGCCTACCATTATCAACTACCACTATGTCACCACTACCACTATACTCAACCACCCCCAACCACTATGCCACCATCATCCTCAATCATAGCCGCCACCATTATCGACCATCACCGTCCACTATCCCCACCTCTCCGACCACCATATATCATTCTCACCCACAATCAACACTCATTCACATCAACTACAACAACTGACACTCCATCACCATCAACAACCACAGCCGACACTGTCCATTATTATAACCACCACCCACCCTCCATCTTTCTCAGTCACAACTACTACCACCATCCGTCATTATTAACTATCACCACCCACCACCACCATCCTCAATCATAATCTCCACCGCTACCAATCACTACTAGCTACTATCATGAACCACCATCATCAACCAAAACTACCACCAACCACCGCCTCTAGTCGGCATTTACCCGTTAACCATCACCACAAAAAACTATCATATTTTTAAAAACTATATATTTTATTGATAGAATATTAGATTAGGTTAGTATTTCATTTGAATTTATGTTTATTAATTTTCAAATAAAGATAAAATTGTATATATTCAGATGTTAAAAATCAAACAGTCTTAATTATTTCTATTCAGATCTTAATATATTCAGATGTGTATTCAGATTCAGATGTTAATCTTAATACACATCTTGATATTTAGATGTGTATTTAAATTCAGACTTCTTAATCTTAATAAAAATAAATGAGGCCTCAGTGTAATTTTATAAATGGACTTTGAGAAGTAAAATTTGTGTGACATTTCCTCTATTTTGAGAAGACAGAGAAATCGCTTTCGATATAAAAAGAGTAATACTTACGGCTAGCAATAACAACAGTAAGGTTAGAACTAATATATACTTCAGTTATCCATATATTATAACATTACTAATTGCAAAGTCAAAGTTTAATACTTAAGATATATTTTTTATGTGTTTTTAATGTAGATAATTTTGGTTATGTAATTTACTTTTAAAGATGAAGAAATTAAATTTTGATTAAAGATTTTACGTTTGGCACTTTAAATTCATAACATTATCTTTTCCTAGTGCATAAGTTTTTTTAATTGGAAGAGTCATATGAAAATGGGAGCCTCACATCTGGGTCTGACTCTGTTTACTGATTAGTTGACACTTGCATGGAAAGGAAGTTCAAGATCATACGTGGTGTCTCTCAGTAATGATGATGTTTGATTTTGAAGCTTCTAATAGGAGTGTTCTGATTTCTCGAATATATATATTGTTGCAGCCTTGCGCTAAACGTGCCATATGGCCCTAATTCCCAAATTTGTGCCATCTGTTGGCGCATGCAGCTACGTTTCCTACTCTATATAGTTCCCCCCTTTGTTTTCATTTTATTTTCCATGTGGTGGGGCGAAATTAAGAATTTTTTTGAGGGAGTTCAAATTAAAAAAGTGATTTTTATTTATTTATAAAGAGTGTTCAAAATATGTTATATACATCTAAAACGTAATATTTTACTTAGGTACACAATGTAATATTTCGATAAAAGGTGATCAGTCGACCACTTTATGACCGTGTGGCTTCGTCATTATCTACTATATTTAAAATTTAAACTCCGTTCGATTAGTTAAACAAAAATATACTGCATTTATTATTTCTTTTATTCCAACTTATACGATAATTTTAGAGTATGAGGGTCAAGTGCTACATATTTATAAATCGATCACAGACCCTTAGACCAAAGATTGCTGGTACGGTTTGTCACAATGTTCTGTTTTCCCAAAATAGCTAGCAGAGCGAATTGCTTAACTAAGATTTGTACGCAACTCTTTACTTGGTGACTAATGAAAATTTTAAATTACCAACAAAAAGATCGATCATTGATAAACTAAATTAGGAAAATTTGTATAACTGTCCACTATAACAGTAATCGGTAAAATATTTTCTTGTGCAGTAATGTACAATATATATATATTAAAAGCCCAATTAACTATCTCTAAAATTTCCTAGTACTGGATTAAGGTTTCATATTTTAGGCTTACCATTAATTTTTGGAAAATTACCAGTTATGTCAGCCTATAAGTAAGTTATTACAAAAATTAATCAATTCATAAAATATTATCATTTTTTGGGTAATTAAAGAATTTTATTATTTCTTCCGTTCCAATTTATGTAAACCCGCTTGACTGGACACAGAGTTTAAAAAAAATAAAGACTTTTGAAATTTGTAATCCTAAACAAGTTAAAAAGGGATCTAGAGTATTTGTGTGGTATTAAAAGTTTCTCATTAAAGATAGAATTGGACGTTTAAGCTCAATTGTTTTTAAATTTAAAAAGAAATTATTCTTTTTGAAGGAAACAAAAAAAATAGGTTCACATAATTGGAACGGAGGGAGTACCAAGTATCAAATATGTACAAAGTTCAAACTGGAAAACTGAATAAACTCTGAGCTATTGCCTGCAAGTTGGACATGAAGCCCCAACTGCAAGGATCATCTTGTCTCCCTCGCTATAGTTATATCTCTTACGCCTATGGATAACTATTAAGCTCTCTCAATTCACATTTTATCTTAGTTTTCCGTCGCTTCTATAAAAGATGCCCTGAACTAATGATCTAAGTATCCCTTTTACATGTTGTAGGGGTGCTCACCGGTCGGTACGGTATAGTATTTAGATATTTTGATTCGATATTTTTGGTGTTCGGTTTCTTAAAATGCAATACCAATACCGTACCTAATTAAATTCGGTATGGTTTGATTTTTCTCCTTTACGTTTCTATTTATTCGGTTTGTTAACTTCGATTTGAATACTAACTAGTACATAAAGTCATACACTATAATATTCTAATTTAAAGTACTCAAAAGTACAAAACTAAAATTATTTGTTGACAAAAGTTTTGTCCAGAACTAGCAAATATTAATCCAGAGAGAGAAAACTGTACATAAAAGAATAAATTTGATCATTAGAAATGTCTTGTTACTTGCTTAGTTAATTGATGAACTTAGAGAATAAAGAAAAGTAAAATTTTAGATTTTTTATATTATAATCAATAATATGTGTATTGTGTAATATAACATATAATTCGGTACGGTATTGACATTTAGTATTTCATTTTAAATACCAAATATTGTACCTAATACCAATATTTTTTTAAACTTAAACCAAATAACATACTGAATACCAAAATATCAAATATCAAATACCAATTTTTTTGATTTCGGTACGATAATTCAGTATTTACCAAATCATGCGCAACTCTAACATGTTGAGACTTAGCCTTGAATATTCTTGAGTTCCTCTCTATTTATATGCAGTAGATGCAACCTGCTAATGTCATTTTATATACTTCTGCCTTCGATGTTTTTCCCTTCATTTCATTTGTTGTCCATTCCACTTCTTCATCCCATGTCATTGCTGATCTTTGAATTCCTTTCCATTTCAATAATCTTTCCCAAACGTCTCTAGTCACCTTGCACTAAAAAAATAGATGCTGTATTGTTTCCTTTTCTTCCTTGCAAATCTCACATGTTTGATCAATCATCGATCCCCAACCTGCTACCTTGTTTTGGTGTGTAACCTTGATTGTAGAGTGCTAGGTTTAGTATAAAACCCCACCTATACATCATAGTTATTAGGCCAAACCCATAAGCGGCCCCTTTAAGTTGGCTCAATTTTTCATTTTGACACCTTAACTTCGACCTGTTCCATTTTAAAACTTGAACCCTTTACCTCATGTGCCATTTAAACACAAAAAACTGGCCTGTGCTTAAGACTAAAGCGTGTGTTCATAACCGCTGCCAACGTGTAAAGCTAACCAGTTATTGACTGCCATTTGGATTAATTATCCACGTAATTCCCTCCCACTAATTCTCAACCTGTGCCCGTTAAAAAAAACCGGACCCGTTAAATAAACCCCACACCCGGTAAAAAATAATCCATAGTAAATAAACCTTTCATTTTTTTTTACCTAATTCCATATTCTTCAACCTTCTTCTCTCCCGTTAACCAAATTCACTAGCCCTAGAATTCTTTACAGGAGATTAAACCTTGAAATCTTTGTGTTTCTCATTTAGTTTGAAGGCAGGATAATCGAAATTTCAGTCTTGCTCCTTTCGAAACTTCCTCAAGTTCTTACAGTGGGTCGATTCTTACTGTGTAGCGGTTGTTATAGTGTTGGTAGTTCAAGTTTGTGCTTTAAATTACTGGTAAGTGTCGATTTACCTTCTTTCATATTGCTTTTGTAGTTTATGTTGGGGTGGGTTTGTTATAATGATGTTTTTGATATTTTCAGATGGAAATTTAGGGTTTTCATTTTCTGTATTCAAATACTGAATTTTGTCTTTCTTTTCATTTTCCTTTTCATTGTAGGTAAAATCGAAGACATGTCAGAATATATTCTTTTTCGTTTTCACCATGGTGGAGTTTTTGTCGAGGCTCCTGTCGCCAAATACCTTGGTGAAAATGAGGTAAAAGAATTTTCTATAGACAATGACCACTTATCGTTGTTTGAACTTGAGTATTATACTAGAAGTATGGGGTATATTTCTGTTAGGGGCTTTTATGTATTTAACCTTATGTCAGAAAAGTTTGTACTAATTGAAAATGATGAACAATTGTATAATATTGGTTGTTATTGTAAAGAGGGGGTATTAGACTTATTTGTTTGTCATCTTATTGACGACCCTCATGTGGATGTGGTCCTAACTGCTCTTATTTGTGGGCCAGAAGTGGTTGAAAATGAGTCTAGGGAAACTTTAGATGGTGATTTAGCTGGTATAAATGCTGAAAACTATGCTGAACCTTCTGTGGAGGCTGTAATAAATACAACTACAGAAAACACTCAAGCTGAAAATGGTGATTTTGATGATGCTGGTGAAAATGGTGAGACTGATTTTAATGCTGCTGGTGAGAATACAGATCTGAATTTATCAGATTTATTCTCTAGTGACAGTGATTTAGATAATATACCTGAGCATGATGATAGTGAGTTAGATGAGGAGTTAATAGCAATAAGGAGAGAAAGAAGGAGGAAGATTTTGGAGAAAGAAAAGGTGAAAGAAAAGCTTAAAAAGAAGAGGAAGAAACCTACTCCAACTGAGGAGATTGAGCTAGGGGAAGCTGGAGCAGACATAAGTTTTGATGATATTGAAAGGCCAAGTAAGAAAGACAAGTATGCTGGAAAATTGGGAGAGGGGGGGGATGAGGATTACTATGATAGTAGTGATATAGGAAGTGATGATAGTCAAGATGAGCTAGATGTGCTAGTTGAACCTAGTGTTGACTTACCATCTAGAAGGAGTAGTAAGAAGCCCAGGTATGACCCAGACTGTTGGTTAGCTATTTTTGAACTTGGTATGGTCTTTGAAGGTGTTCTTGAGTTTAGGAAGGCTATTCAATCTTATGATGTTGAAAACAAAGTTCAGCTAATACTTAAGCCTAATGAGAAACATAGAGTCAGAGCTAAGTGCAAAAGTAAGGGTTTGTGTAAATGGGAGCTATATGCAAGTACTGATAGAGATTCTGGGGACTTTATGGTAAAAAAGTATCATCCATGGCATAAGTATACCACAAAAAACAAAAATAAATTGTGCACTTCTAAGTATATTGCTCATAAATTTAAGGATAGAATTGTGTCACAACCAAACATTAAATTGTGGGAAATTCAGGATTGGGTTAGGAAGAAGTTGGGTTTGTATATTGGAAGGACTATAGCATACAGAGCTAAGTCTATTGTAATGCAAGAGTTCATGGAGGAATGGAAACTTGAATTTTCCAGGTTAGCTGACTATGCTGACATTATTAGGAGGACAAATCCAGGGAGTTCTTGCTGGATTAGAACTGATAGTGAAACTACACCAGGGAAGCACTTATTTGTGTACTTTTATGTATGTTTTGATGCTCTTAAAAGGGGAAGGTTAGAAGGGTGTAGGAGGATCATTGGTGTTGATGGATGCTTCTTGAAGGGGTTATGTAAAGGTGAATTGTTGGTAGCTGTTGGAAAAAATGGGAACAATCAAATGTTTCCCATAGCATGGGCAGTTGTCGACCAAGAGACAAAATATTCCTGGACTTGGTTTATACAATATTTGACTGCTGACTTGGAGCTAGGAGATGGAACAAACTTAACAGTAATGTCAGATAGTCAAAAGGTATATTTTGTTAATTACTTAACCATAATTTTGTTACTTATTTTATTGATTACTTAACTGTATTTTTTGTTGCAGGGATTGATCCCAGCAATTGAGGATTGTCTGCCCATGGCAGAGCATAGAATGTGTGCCAGGCATATATGGTCCAACTGGGCTAAAAAATGGAAAGGTGTGTCACACCTCCTTTTTCCCGCCAAGGAGGGGGATATGAGAGTTTTTCCAATTAAAGTGATAATATCGAAATTTGATTAATTATTTATTCAGAGTCGCCACTTGGGATAATTTATGGTGTCCCAAGTCACCGGTTT
>ML276339.1:22393-46129 GCA_005239495.1 Nicotiana undulata | reverse complement strand
CCGGGTCCGTTCACCAGAAATGTTGACCAAAGTCAACTATATTCATTTATTAATTATCAAAACTCATTTTTATCCAATTTTCACATAATAGCTTCCCGGCTACACGCCCGGACTGCGCACGCATATCGAGGTGAGACTAACAGAGGCTCTCGGAGCCTCGAAACACAAATATAGCTTAAATTACGAAAGATGACCTTTTGGGTCATCACATTTAGTTCAAACATTGGCTTGTCTAGCGGGTTCAACGTTAGACGCAGTCATGGCCCGAATGTGGGATTTCGGGTCGTGAGATTTCGGGTTTAGAAATTATAATGTTTACGGGTTCGAACTTTCGCAGTTTCGAAAGTTTTGCGGTTAATAAGTTTATGAAATTTGTGGGTTCGGAAGGTTGTTGGTTCGAAAGTTTATGGCTTCATGTTTATTATATCAAAATTATTTATGAATGTTTTCCTTGATTTGCGTACCAAACACCAAAAAATAAATAAAATTACTACTTGTTTTCCAAAAAAATATTTTCTTGAAACACATTTTCCTTTATACCAAACACACCCTAGATATGTCCGTGTTCGATCACTTCAGAGGATCGTGATAAGGAAATATGATGTAAAAGGTAGTTACACATGGAAATCACTACTTCTAGACATCTCTGGAACCAAAATACATTCCGTTATCTCTATGAGTTAAAACATATTTTGTACTACTATATCTAGTGACTGATCATAGTAGAGTAATCTCTAGATATGGTTACAAATACTTAGAAATGATCTTTCTTCTAGCGCAGATAATCTTAATGATGGTGAAAGTTCTGTAGCTGAATCTACCATGCCATCAATATACTTAGATGACTCAATATCAAAGATACCTGGAACGTACAAAGTGCCTTTGCATTACAAGCTATTGTATCTCCTACAAAGTTGGCAAAAGTAGGATGTAATTACTTTGACGGCATCGGAGTTCCAATGTTCACGAATATCTTTAAAGTGGGACGCCGGAACATCTTTTGGCCTATTCTCCATTCGAAGCTCGTCATTCGCATATGCTTCAAAGTACTTTTTCTTCAACTGACTTTTATATTTTCTCCAAGCACTACAAACTGAATCAAAAACCCATCCCTTCGCCTCTTCAGGAATGTCATATTTTTCCTACAAATTTAATGCAAGTAGGTTAGTATAAAAATGGGAAACATCATCAACGCTTATCGAACATTAGGAACTTCAAATCTTGACATATTTCCAAATATCAGTTTTTGTATCTACTTTCCTCCAATCAAATACATTAAGAGGACAAAAGGTCTCATTCTTTCCCAATGTGTAGAGGAAGCTACCCAATTCTTTCACAACTTCATCAGTAGGACCAATGGGTTGATCGAACTCATTTAACACGATTATTTTACGGCCCTTCCTACCGTGCACACTTTGCATTTGAGTAGGACCTCTTTTTCTTTTCGGCGCAGAAGGGCCTGCACTAATACAAAACAAGGATAATCACCAATCACCACTGTTAGTTAATTTTATGATTGAAATTTATATATACTTGCCTGGTTCCTCAGATTGTTCAATTGCTTCATGATTGGTAGAATCTTCAGATGGTTCATGCACAACTTGTGATGTAGGAGTGATGGAATCCATTGGCACTTGCCGCACTTGTTCATGTACTCCCTAAGCTCTAGAAGAGGTAGAAATAAATGGCACTTGCTGCACTTTTTCTTGCAATTGAGATCTTTGCGAAACCTTCTCAGCTTCTGATTGTCTTTCTTCATTTTCATGAAAAGTTCTTTTTGTTTTCAACGATTGATTTCGCAAAAATGCAAGTAATCAAGATTCTGATTGTCTTTCTTCATTTTCATTAGACCTTATAGCTTGAGAGGTTCTTTTTGTTGTCAACGACGAAACCTTTTGGTTTCGAAAAGATGCAAGTGATTCAGCTGCAATGCAATTAAATATTCTTTTTTTGCTTGAGCACCCTTCTTGATTCATGATTGTTAAAATCTCCGTCATATTTAAAAAAAAAAAACGGTTATGGATGCCAAACAATTCGGTTATTAAGGTACATCTGCATATCCATTTCTTCCTAGGGACACACGCCTTAATACTACTTGCTTCTTCTAAACATGCTTTAAATCACTTTATAATATTGCCAATTGTCTTCGGATCTTCATTTATCTGTTTAAAACAAGTAATAAAATTTATCCCGAGTCGCATATAGGGAACGACTTACAACTCTATGATCCTTTTAGATGTACATACATTATCCTTCTTATTTTGCATCATCTTTGTAGCTGTGATAACAGAAACAAAAGAAAAAAGACGCTTCATATAGTACTATAGAGAATAGGCTTTACCAGCTTTGAATTATATATATAGCTGGATCAGACCATCAACACCAAGGTACCCTTTAATTCCTGCCAGGAGCAAAATGTAGAATAGAATTCAAATTCTATATTTTTGTATTATAGGCTCCTTGTTCCAAATCATGGAAATATAAAACCGAAAAAAAATAGAGTATACGCAAGTCTAAGAAGTTTGAATGAGAACTCTTTGCTCATACATACCACTTTGGTTCATTTGTTATGAATCAGAACTCTCATTTCTTTTCAGGTATAGATTCTATACTTGTCTCAATGTTAATTGGCTATAATAAAATCAATGACTTAGGAAATGAAATCATAAAAGAGATCACTAGTCACTCAAAAGCTTTTGTCTGATTTTCACATAGATTTCAATCATGTTTGAGAAATGTTTTTCAAATCCTCTGTAGGAAGATTGACTATACAAATAAAGCACTAATTTGTCGAACTGTTTCAGAATCAAGAAACTCTGAGTAAACAAAGGTAAGCTTATGAGAGTTTAGTATTCCAAAGTATAAGAAAAAATATTAGCAGCATAACATATGGCTTTACCTTTTCTGATTCATGACTGTTAAAATCTCTGTAAGATTCAAAAAACCAAACGGTTATGGATGGCAAACATTTCCAATTGAAGAATCCAAGTAATAACATATGGCTTTACCTTCCGTACTACAAGTTGCCTACAAACAATTGGAGTATAACCAAGCCCGAAATGCAGCAACGTTCTTTCTCTGATCACAAGTGGAGTTGAATAACCTTCAAAAACAACAATCACTGGCATATTAGTCACAACACGATAATTTTTTGGCAATATAGCATGTTGCAAGCTTCTAAAAGAAAATGAAATAGAATTAGAAGTATAATACAACACCAAAAATAATCTTAATATATATAAATGCATTATCACTTACTCAAAAAAAATGTATTTAAATGAATTTCAGAACTTTCTTATTTAATCATCTGCTTCCATCCAGTCCCAATCAGTATCATCAAACCCATCCTCCTCTTTCGATTCTATAATCATATCATGTGAATGTTGTGCATTAGTTGGAACCTCCGCGCGCTGGGAATATCTCTTCCGTGCGTCTTTCTCGTGGCGGGAACAGAACAACAAGGAAAGTAATATCAACAATATCAACGGGTACATCTTTTCTTGACCATCTAACGTCAACATCAAGTAATCTAGATGAGGAACCAATGTCATTATTCGGTTCCCTCCAAAATATGTCTCCAATATTGGGAAAATTCTCTTCCTCTAGATCATACAAATCAACAGGTACTTTATTCCTTGCATAATAAATATCTTTTTCAATTGGATCCTCCACATAAAAAACTTGATAAACTTGTGATGCCAACACAAAAAGGTCATCTGTACTATTGAAGTACACCCGAGTTAATCCGTAATCATCTATTTCATTACGAAACCAATCACATCTAAATAGTATAACGCTAAAACAACCCTAATAATCAATCTCAATGATATCCTGAATAGCTCCATAATAGATAACCTCACCATCGATGGGATTTTGGTCCCTAGCACTAGCAAAACTATCAGTTGTTGCTGATAAAGCCACTCCACTATTTTGAGTCTTGCATCGGGAATCCCGTTCTTTGGTATGAAATCGATATCCATTAATAAAATATACAGTATATCTTTTGGCCACCATATTGGGTCCTTTGGCTAGCCATCGTAAATAATCGGCCTTCTCATTTTCTTTCCAAAATAACATGCAATTATTGGGGCATGCATGTATTTTTTCATAATGAAGACCCAAATATTTTATCATGTTTTTAGCCTTGTTGAAAGATTATGTACCTGAGCAAAGGGAAATGCCTCTTTTATCAACTATAACAAATCTGAGAAAGCCACATTACTCAACCCATGCAAGGATTTAAGCAAGTACAACCGAATAGTGAAACTCAGTTTACTGAAATTTTCACACCCCGGATATAACTCTTGTTTTCCTTCCTCTAGTAATTTGAAGCTTTCCTTGCTTCTTCAGATTGTCTTTCCCCAGCTCCTTCTTCATCCCCTGCCTGACCCTCTATATTTATAAATGTATCATGAAGCATTCCATCAATATCGTCACGCATGTTAGAACCTTCATCATCATTGCTTGGAGAATGTGTATTTCTCGAGGAAAATCCCTCCCCGTGGAAAACCCATTTGGTATAACCTTCAACAAACCCATGAACAACCAAATGATCCTCCAGCACATTTCTATAATGCCAATAGCGATTAACGCACTTTTTGCAAGGGCATAATATTTCATTTCCTTGGGCGGCTCGTTCAAATGCCTTGGCAAGAAAATTATTCACTCCACCTATATACTCATCCGGCCATCTAAGGAGATTCATCCAACTTTTATCACCATAATCCATGAATATTCTATATAATATATTCAAATCACCGAAATTAGTATTCAAGGTAAGCAAGGTCAGATTAGTATAAATTTGTGAATGATACATTTGGCATTAAAACGTTGAATGTAGAGGGGTTGTTTCCGTGGACCCTCAGCTCAATGAATATACAAAATTGAGGGAAATGCATGAGCATAAATATCTGCTATAACAAAATCAGATTAGATATTTATCAATTTTAGGAACTAGTGGGTGATAAGCTAACTATACAAAGGAAGACTCAATTATGGAAGCATTGTAACTAAAACAAAGACAGAAAACTTAAGACATGCAGAAACAGAGTAGTGCAGGTAGGGAATGAAATTTAACACAATCTATAAACACCAAACAAGTACACAATGCTAAGTTATAAATATCCCTCTTTTACGGTTGCTATATATTATACTGCTACTACTATTAAAAGGGAAGTGTGATACAAAAAACATCTCCACTTATTGAATAACCAATTATACAATCAGATCTATCAACTTCAAGAATCGCCGGATCTAAGTTTCTTCAAATATAAACAATGCTGCCATACTCAACAAAATTTCAAAAAGACAGATCCAATGAATTGACAATTTACACCCCATATCACACATATCTAAAACTCAACTCTCATGCATAAAACAAATTGTAGAATATATGCGGAAGGAAAACTACACCATCTATTAGTATGAGGTGACTCCATCAAAGCATATGAATGGATGAAACATTACCTGAGAAAAATACTTTGTGGGGCTGCAGATGTATTTGACTACTGCTTCCAGCGCTTCCTTCACGTCTCCATATTTTCCAAATTTCAAATACAACAATTAAACAAGTGGTATTCAAATACTACAATTAAATGACATTCACTGAAACACAACCAGAATTTTATGTCAATTTTGTATGATAAGCTGGATAGTTACTAGGAAAATTGTAACACTTCAGATAAAAATTAGCTTTAAACAAGTCATACTGGTATCACTACCAATAATCAAAGACAATATCTTTAAACCAATGTGTCTGAACTTGAAAATTAACTAATCAAACACAATTACAAAGTGCTATATTATCTTAAATTATCACCTAGCAGCAAGATAACTAATATTCTTTTTCATGGCAAGTTCTAACCCAACCCCTTATTATACTCCAACCTCCAAACACACAACAACTACCTACCATTCTCCTTTTCTGTTGAAAAGACCCAATCTTTACTCTTTAGTTGCCATCACTTTTCTCTTTTCTGCTTTATACTTCATTGGTTTATGGCAAAACAGAAACAATGGTTTATGTCCTGCACCATATGGTTACAAGAATCCATTTATATGGCCAATTAGTAAGGGTCTTTCATGCTATGCTAATGTACCGCACAAAGAATTGACTTTGAAAAATGATGTTCAAAACTGGATTCGTTTCTATGCCTAATTCAAAGCCAGAAAAGTCCCACACAACAAGGTACTTCACCCAGGTAATGGGAAGCTTAGACAAAATAACTTTCAACTATCAGAAAGCAAGAACTCATGAAAAAAGCACAAGAAGACATATTTATCCTAACAAAGCTAAACCTCCATCGATCAACTTCAATAGCGATAAAGACACAACTCATGAAAACGTAGATTGAACTTCAAAGAAGCTAATTCCACAATTAGCATCAAGAACTCATTGGAAAAAAACAAGGCAGACTGATTGAACTCAACAGAAACAAATCTCCACAATCAACTTCAAACAAGAAGTCAATTTTTTTTGCAGAAACAGATAGATAGAAGCTAAAATCCAAAATAGAAACAAAACTCCACAATGAAATAAAGAATTTACAAAAGAAGAAAAATAGGTAAAATCCAGAATGAAAACTGATAGTAAAAGCATAAAAGGGGTTATATTTAGATGAAGAGTAACCTTTTTGGTTGAATTACAGTCCTCAGAAACAACTTGAATTTCTTGGTCCCTTCTATGTCGAGCTATGAGCTGACTGCTGGATTCAGTTGGTGACCACAATCTTCAGCAAAACAAATATATCCATCAAATAAAAATCATAACTTTTCATAACTCAAAGCTACATTATTACCTGTTAGAAAATAGCATTCCTTTGAAGAAGAAGGCAATAGAGAAAATGGGAATCCATTTTACAGATACTTTAACACTATGTCTATTCTTCATTCTTTCTACTTTCTAATAAACACAGATTCAACAACAAGAAGAAAAAGGGCAAGATTTAAGCCTTTTACGGTAAAAGTTTCACGACCCAAAATCCTAACTCAGGTCGTGATGGCGCCCAACGGCGGGGTCAGGCAAGCCAACACTACATTCCCCTAAGGGTTCTTTCTTATCCGATTAATTACATCATTATATGCTAAGTTATAAAGTTGAAATCATAATATCAAATGATAATTAACCAGTTTTAAACAAAAGCAGTCATAATTAGGCGTGAGTCCACAATATACATGTATGTACGGACAGAATCTACACAATCACTATGTGTGTGCCAGGAACTAGTGTCACGAGTATCACGGGCATACTAACTGGATATATAAAAGATAGAATATACAATCCCACTGTCTGAAATAAGTACACGAGAACAAAAACAAAAGAAACTCCATGGTGCTGCCTGAGGATCGCCAGGAGAAGCAGCTCACCATGAAGTCAGGTCCGCTACAGTCAATATCTAGCTCTGGTCTGATAACCAGATGCACCAGCCTCAGAACCTGTACAATTAAGTACAGAAGTGCAGGATGAGTACATAAATAGATATGTACCCAGTGAGTATCCCGTCTAATCTCGAAGAAGTAGTGACGAGAGGTCGACTTGACACTCACTAAGGTCCAATAGTATAATATAACAGGATGTAATGAGTATAGTAGGCATGTGGAGAAGTAAACAAAACGACAAGTATGTATAAAACGCAGCAAATCCAAGTAAATGCTGGAAGTAAATAATAAATTTCCGCTTTCTTTTCCACAATTGTCTGTCAAATCAATGTCACTGGAACAATACCAAATAGTCATGCGCACACATGAATAAGACAACCGGTCGAAGTTGTAAAGGAAACATCCTAGCACTGAATAGTCGTAAAGCTTCCCCTGCTCGCGAATCATACGTGCAAGTCAGGTGCTGACACACTCATACAAACTTATCATTAAGCTTCCCCCGCTCGCGAATCATACATGCCACTCGGGTGATGACATATATATATATATATACCAATTTGCCAATAGGCTAAGTGAAGGCTATACTCGTAACACAGATTAATTAACTGGAAATTCAGATGCAACCTCTACAATTTCCACGCTAGATCAAATAACAAGCAACTCAAAGTACGCCTAAAGATACATATAAGGCACATAAAAGCATGCTTGTGAGTCCTAAAACTACCTGACATGGCATAATAGTCGCTACGTACGGACTCTCGTCACTTGGTACGCACGTAGCCCCCAACACAATTACACACATCATATAGAACACCTATGGGGACAATTCCCTCTTACAAGGTTAGAAAGGAGACTCACCTCGTATCGAATCTACCTCTCGGACCAAGGATGTGCCCGAAACTCCGAACTCTACACCCGAGGACTCGCAACTAGCCAAATATTGTACAAGTATATCAATTCATGTTCAAAGTAGGGAAATTATCCTATTTATTCAATAATTTCAACATTCTTGAAAATTTCCCAAAATTCAACCCCGAGCCCGCACACTCGAATTCCGAAAATTCTCGAAGAAATCACTCACCCATATCTTAAGGATCATTAATATACAGTTTCTACTCTAATTCATGGCATCAAATGAGTAATTCACCAATTCCCTCAAGAACCCTAGATTACTACCAAATTTTTTGTTTTTTTCCGACTAATTTAGTAGATAATTAAATTAGTAATTCATGTATTAAACTAGTACTAAAGTGGAATTAACTTACCTTATCAGTAGCTAGGTCGTGGAACCTCTTTCCCCAAGCTCCCAAGTCCTTAATGGAGGTGAAGAATGAATGAAATGGGTAAAATCCCGTGTTTTAAAAGAAAACACACTGCCTGGCCTACAGAGATTCCGCACTTGCAGCTCGAGGACCGCACATGCGGTCTCGCGCCTGCGAGCTCGGGCTCGCACCTGCGGAACTGAACGAGTGGGGCTGGGGTCGCACCTGCGGAGCGATTACCGCACCTGCGGTTCCGCTCCTGCGGACCTTTGTCCGCACCTGCGAGAAAGGGGGACCTCACCTGGGGTCGCACTTGCGATGCTTGGGACCGCTCTGCGGTCCCGCACCTGCGACTAGGCAACCGCACCTGCGGTCACACCAGATTAGGTGCACCAGCAGTTGCATCAGCTGGTTTTTTAGCCCCGTGTGGTGCCCGGGAGGCACCTGAGTCCACCCGAGCCCCTGTCCAAATATACCAACAAGTCCCAAATCTTAATACGGACTTGCTCGAGCCTTTGGAACACTCAAAACAACGCTAAAACTCAAAATCACACCCCAAAACCCCTAGATTCATAACTTAATAACTTCAAGTTCTTGATTTCTATAACAATGCGCCGGACCGACCTATACTACTCGGAATGACACCAAATTTTGTAGGCAAGTCATAAATGACATAAAGAAACTATTCTCGGTCTCGGAATTCCGTTCGGACCTCGATAACATCAACTCACATTCCAAACCAAATTTTAAACTTAAGGAAATTCTTATTTCTATATTGGGCGTCGAAATGCTCCCGTATCATCGAAAACCCGTTCCGAACATACGCCCAAGTCTGAAATCATCATACGAAGCTACTGGAGTCGAAACTAAATTCCGAGGTCGTGTACTAAAAAATGTTGACCGAAGTCAAATTTGGACAAAAAGGCCAACCTTAAGAAACCAAGTGTTCCTATAGCACCCTAAACACTTCCAAGTCCCGAACCACCTGTCCCTGCAAGTAATAAATCACACGAAGCTGCTATGGAAAGTCCCATTTAGGGGAACGGGGCCCTAATACGCAAAATGACCGGTCGGGTCATTACATTCTCCCCCTCTTAAACAAGCGTTCGCCCTCGAATGAGTCTAGAATCGTACCTGAAGTGCCGAATAGCTGTGGATATCTGCTCCACATGTCCTCCTCGGACTCCCAAGTCGCCTCCCCAGCTGGTTGGCCCCTCCACTGGACCTTCACAGCCGAAACTCTCTTGGATCTCAACTGGCTCCTCCTCGTAGCCCAACTTCTCATCCAACTAAATAGTGCTGAAATCAACCACGTGAGATAAGTCGGTGTGATACCTCCGGAGCATGGATACATGAAAGACTGGATGAACTCCTGATAAACTGGGAGGTAAAGCTAGCTCATAAGCAACCTATCCGACTCACCTCAATACCTCGAAAGGACTATAAATCTTGGGCTCAGCTTGTCCTTCTTCCCGAATCTCATAACGCCCTTCATCGGCGAAACCTTCAACAGAACTTTATCTCCCTCCATAAATGCTACATCACGCGCCCTCTGGTACGCGTAACTCTTCTGTAGGGGCTGTGTTGTGCGAAGCCTCTCCTGAATTAACTTCACCCTCTCCAAAGCATCTCTCACCAGATCAATGCCATATAATATAGCCTCACCAGGCTCAAACCACCCGACATGAGAACGACACCGACGACCATACAAAGCCTCAAATGGAGCCATCTCGATGCTGGACTGGTAAGTGTTATTGTACGAAAACTCGGCCAACGTTAAGAACTGGTCCCACTGACCTCCAAAGTCGATCACACAAGCCCTGAGCATGTCCTCCAATATCTGAACTGTACGTTCCGACTGACTATCAGTCTAAGGGTGAAATGCTGTGCTGAGATCTATCTGAGTGCCCATATCTCTATGCAATGCTCTCCAGAAGTGCGAGGTGAACGGAGGACCTCGGTCCGATATAATGGACACCGGCACACCGTGCAACCAGACTATCTCCCGAGTGTAGATCTGGGCTAGCCTCTCAGAAGTGTAAGTAGTAGCCATAGGAATGCAATGCACCGATTTGGTCAATCTATCCACAATGACCCAAACCGCGTTAACCTTCCGCAACGTTCGAGGCAACCCAACCACGAAGTCCATAGTGATGCGCTCCCACTTTCACTCAAGAATGGGCATCTGCTGAAGCAGGCCTCCTGGCCTCTGATGCTCGTACTTAACCTGCTGGAAATTAAGACACCTGGCCACATACTACACAATGTCTTTCTTCATCCTCCTCCACCAGTAATGCTGCTTCAAATCACGATACATCTTTGTCGCACCTGCGTGAACAGAATACCGAGAACTATGCGCCTCCGCTAGAATCCTCTACCTAAGGCCATCAACATTAGGAACGCACAAACGACCCTGAAGTCTTAGAACACCATCCTCGCCCATAGAAACCTCCTTGGCCCTACCCTAGACCACTGTCTCCCGATGCTCTGCTAAACACGGATCATCAAACTACCTGTAAAGACCCGTAAAATTTCTTGTTTAAAATAATGCCCGAATAAGGCCTCGAGTTGTTATATCTGTGGAAATTTTTAAAACCGACCTTGATTGTGTACAAGTACCCCGGAATTTGAAAGAACTTAATTTTTCCAGAAATTTGGGTGTTATGCGACGCACTATGCGATCGCATAACGTGTATGCGGACCGCATAGTGGTCGCATACGCAGGTAGAATGTTTTCAATTTTTGGCCCACCTGGGGGCCATTCTGCGGTCCAATCTGCAGACCGCATGTGAGGAATGCGATCGCATTCCTGACCGCATATTCGACACGGTCTTTTAATTTTCTAAATTTTTATACCCGACCCCAGTTTCATTTAACCCCTGCCCCCTTTCATTTTAACTGGTTTCTAATCAAAATAGAGAGAAGTGAGGGTGGGTTCTAGAGAGAGAAGTCCTCATCTTTCCCAATTTGGTCCTCCATCTCTACTCAGGCCTGGAAGTTTATCGAGTAGTCGTCATCTTCTTCATCATAAGAGGTAAGCCTTCACCCTATTTCCCCAAATTCTCAGAATTTAGCTAAGAATAAAACACACATAGGTTGGTTCTTGAGGATGAAAAGTTGAGACCTTGCATGCATGTGAATAATCTTCCATAACCTAGTAAAGGGAAGCAAGTAGAGTAATCTTTCACTAAAAAGGGTTTAGTTAATCTAAGGGATCACATAGTATTTGATAAAATGCTCAAATGAATTCGAGACTCCTAATTCTAAGGTAAATGTGTCACATTGTGAACTAGATTGACGGTGCTAGACGGTTCGGTGAATTGCGATAGAAATTAAAAAAGGGAAACTCGACTCCGGTATGTATGGCTAACTTTAATCTTTGTAAATCGCTTTGTGGTGCCCGAGGATACGGTACGTGTATTGATGTGAATATGTGCAACTGGTTGTTCGAATTTTGTTGAAGCGTGAAGTGTATTCCTTGCCTGTCTTTAGTTGATCACCACAATGCTGTGCTATGTGAAATGATGCTAGAAGGATAATGAACCCAAGAGTATGAATGTATATGCTAAAGGCTGTGTAACAAGTAATGAAAATGAGTTGTGGTGTGATGTAATTGAATAAAACGGCTCTGGCGATATCGTATATGATTCACTATTTGGTCAGGTTTGTTGTGTCACAAATTTTCTTTTTATACGTATTATGGGTTGTAAAGAAGCTATATTCCTATTGCTGAAATTTTCTGTGATTGAATTGTGAATTGTCATTGTTGACAAGAGATATGATTGTTTGGTGGGATCGGGTTGCGCGCCGCAACAGGATGGATAAGGGTTATATGTGAGAAGTGATAAGGGTGTGATTATGATTGTTTGGTGGGATCAGGTTGCGCGCCGCAACAGAAGAAATAAGGGTGGAATTTTGAGAAAGAACAAGGGTGGAATTGTAATTCTTATTGTGATTGGGATTATGATGAAGTGAAAAATGTGGAACTTACATTGTGTTCTTTCTATATCTTGTGCAGTGATTGTGTTACCCTCTGTCTCTTACCTGTGCATTGTTGAGTATACGTAGAGTAAAGTTTGTTCATACATACCAGTACAATTCAAATGTACTGACGTTCCTTTGCCGGGGGCGCTACATTCTTGTGATGATTGTAGGTGGTTCTATAGCAGGTATTCCAGCCCACCAACAGTAGTGCCTCCTCTACGTCCTATCAGCTGTCTTGGTGAGCCCCTCTCCTCTCGGGGCCATGTGTGGTTCATGCCACCTCTTCTTCTGGATTTTTATTTTGGTATTTGTGTAAGGTATAGCAGGAGACTTGTTACCGGCAAGTATTATATAATTCCTTCATACTCTTAGAGGTTTCGTAGACAGGAAATGTGGGTTATGTGCATATGTATTTTGGGCAGTATAACTTGTAGACCACGTAAAGTAAAACTGTGCGTTATGTATATTTTGTAAGTATTGTACCACATGTTGGTAATGACATAAATCTATGATTTAAATTTCAGATTGTAAGAATGTGTCGTAATTATAATTGAATAACGTACATTGGAATCTCGGGGTAATACGTGGGATGGAAAAAGGAATCCAGGTCCGCTTGACTGGGGCTACCCGGTTGAGCGCCGGTCGTGTCCCTCGGTTTTGGGCGTGACACTATCGAGCCTTAATCTCTCCCAATAATGAAGACTGAGAAAACACATGTGCTAGAACTCGACGAGGCTCCGAAAGATCTAATCTCACTAGGCGATTAGCCAATGACTGAATGTCCAAGGCTAGAGGTCTCTCCTCTGCTGCAATGTAGGCCAAGCTACCCATACTCTCTGCCCTTCTGCTCAAGGCGCCTGCTACCTCATTAGCCTTGCCCGGATGATAGAGAATGGTGATATCATAGTCCTTCAACAACTCAAGCCATCTGCGCTGCCTCAAATTGAGATCCCTCTGCTTGAATAAGTGCTGCAAACTGCGGTGGTCGGTATAAACCTCACAAGCCATACAGGTAGTGCCTCCAAATCTTCAAAGCATGAACAATCGCCGCCAACTCCAAGTCCTGCACAGGGTAATTCTTCTTATGAACCTTCAACTGGCATGAAGCATAGGCAATAACTCTCCCGTCTTGCATCAACACACATCCCAACCCAACGCGTGAAGCGTCGCAATACAAAAGTATACATCCTAGAACCGGAAGGCAATGTCAGAACTGGTGCTGAGGTCAAAGCTGACTTGAGCCTCTGAAAGCTCGCCTCACACTCGTTGTACCATCGAAACGGGGCATTCTTCTGGGTCAATCTAGTCAATAGAGCTGCAATAGAACAGAATCCCTCCACAAATCAACGATAATAGCCTTCTAGGCCTAGAAAGATCCTGATTTCTTTAGCTGAAGTGGGATGCGGCCTACTCTGAACTGCCTCAATCTTCTGAGGATCAACCTTAATACCCTCTCCAGATACTACATGCCCCAAGAATGCCACGGAATCTAACCAGAACTCACACTTGGGGAACTTAGCATATAGCTTCTGTTCTCGCAAGGTCCGGAGCACAACTCTAAAATGCTGCTCATGCTCACCCAGGCTCCGCGAATAGATCAAGATGTCCTCAATGAAGACAATGACGAAGGAATTAATATACGGCCTGACCACCCTATTCATCAAGTCCATGAATGTTGTTGGAGCATTAGTCAAGCCAAAGGACATCACCAGGAATTCATAATGACCATATCCGGTACGAAATGCAGTCTTCGGAACATCTGAAGCCCGAATCTTCAGCTGATGATAACCTGATCTCAAATCAATCTAAGAAAACGCACGAGCACCCTGCAATTGGTCAAACAAATCATCGATGCGCGGCAGAGGATACTTCTTCTTAATGGTAACCATATTCAATTGGCAGTAATCAATACACATCCTCATAGACCCATCCTTCTTCTTCACGAATAGGACTGGAGCACCCCACGGCGATACACTCGGCCTGATGAACCCCTTAGCCAACATTTACTCAAGCATCTCATTCAACTCCTTAGTAGCCATACGGTACGGGGGAATAGAAATAGGCTGAGTATCTGGAGCTAAATCAATGCAGAAATCAATGTCTCAATTTGGAGGCATGCCAGGAAGGTCTGAAGGAAACACATCTACAAACTCTCAAACCACTGGCACTGAACCGATAGTCGGGGACTCGGCAGTGGTGTCCCGCACATAAGCAAGATAGGCCAGACAACCCTTCTCGACCATATGTCGAGCCTTCATGAATGAAATAACCCGAGGATTAGGAAATCAATTAGTTGAAAGAATGATATGCAATTTCCAGATTTTTTTTACAAACTCTAATTATGTCAGAAATTTTTTGCCAGAGTTTCCTTTGTAATTAGGCCTATATACCTGCCTGAGAGCCCCCGAAACACATTTCCAAGCACTACTACACAGTTTTAACCATTCAATAGCTCACACACCAAGTTGTTACCTCAAAAATTTACAAGTATTTGGTCACTTTATCAACTACACATAACTCATTCTCCTTACCTCACAATTGCACATGATTCAATCAGTGTGACATATTTGCACATAACCTTAGGCCATTTCAGTGCACCCCATACAGTTCAATCACCTCAATAGATCATAGACAATTCAATTAACCATTACCAATCTACACTACCATTAATCACTTACTTAGCACATTTGTTTCACAAAACTTTTATTTGCTTTAAAGGGTTGCACACCACCCATTTAATAACCTCATATACAGTTTTAGCACGCATTGGAAAGTTACAACAATAAGGCAATTAAGGAAAATGGGGTGTCTTTGCACGAATCGGAATACATCATCAAATTGCCTTGGGACAATAATTCGCACGATCACTACTAGACTTGTTCAAACAGATGGGGATGTTTTTCTCTCATTTCTTTCTCTGCTTCCCACGTGGCTTCCTCGACTTGTTGACTTCGCCACAACACTTTAACAGGAGCAATCTCTTTGTTTCTCAATTTACGGACTTGCCTATCAAGAATAGCAACCAGAGCCTCTTCGTATGATAACTCTTCATTAACCTTAATAGTCCCAATTGGAACGATGGCGGAAGGCTCTCCAACCACTTTCTTCAACATAGACACATGGAACACTGGGTGCACTAATGACATTTCATGGGGCAATTCCAGCCTATAATCCACCCGTCCTATCCTTTGAGCGATCCGATATGGCCCGATGTACCTAGGGCTCAACTTCCCTTTCTTCCCAATCCGAATCACTCCCATCATGGTAGACACCTACAAGAACACCCAATCATCTACCTAGAACTCCAATTCTCTTCGACGAACGTCCGCATAGGATTTATGACGACTCTGAGCAGTTTTCATCCTGTCCTAAATGACTCTAACTTTTTCCATATCTTGGTGCACAAGATCTGGCCCTAACAATTCTGCCTCACCAGTTTCGAACCATCCAATCGGAGATCTACACCTACTTCCGTACAATGCCTCAAATGGGGCCATCTGAATACTAGCACGGAAGCCGTTATTATAAGCAAACTCGACAAGCGGAAAATGATCATCCCAATTACCCTTGAAGTCTAAAATACAAGGTCGTAGCATATCTTCAAGCATCTGAATAGTCCGCTCTGCCTGACCGTCAGTCTGTGGATGGAAAGTCGTGCTAAGATTTACCTGAGTACCCAAACCTTGCTGAAATTTCTGCCAAAAATTAGCTGTGAACTGGCCCCTCGATATGAGATAATAGAAACTGGAGTTCCATGAAGTCTAACTATCTCCTTGATGTACAATCGAACATAATGTTCTGCTGTGTTGGTGGACTTGACTGGCAAAAAGTGGGCTGATTTGGTGAGTCGATCCACTATAACCCAAATTGAGTCGAACCTGCGTTGAGTGCAAGGTAACCCTACCATGAAATCCATATTGATCATCTCTCATTTCCACGTCGGTATTTCCATAAGTTGAGTTAATCCACCGGGCCGCTGATGCTCGGCCTTCACCTGCTGGCAATTCGGACATCTAGACACAAAGTCCGCCACACCACTCTTCATACCGCTCCATCAATAAATTTCCCGGAGATCATGATACACCTTCGTAGAACCTGGGTGCACAGAATAGCTGGAGTTATGAGCCTCCACCATTACCCTCTCGCAAAGATTATCTACATTGCTGTCGAGTGAAAATGCTGAAATCTTGATATTCAGAACTGCCTCCTTCAACTGTGCCAATGCTGGATCAATAAACTGCTTTTCTTTGACTTCTGCTACAAGTGACGATTCTGTCCCATTATGCACCATAACCTCCCTTTTGCCTAAGGTCGAAAGACAAACCCCTAAATTGGCCAATTGATAAACCTCCCGAGCCAAGGGCCTCTGATCTGCTTCCAAATGAGCCAAACTACCCATAGACTTCCGACTGAGAGCGTCGGCCACCACATTCGCCTTTCCTGGATGGTACAAGATGTTCATATCATAATCCTTAAGCAATTCTAACCACCTCCTCTACCTTAGATTCAGTTCCCTCTGCTTGAATAAATACTGAGGACTCTTGTGGTCTAAGAACACGTCCACGTGGACTCCATAAAGATAATGCCGCCATAATTTTAATGCAAACACCACTGCAGCGAGCTCCAAATCATGCGTCGGATAATTCTTCGCATGATTCTTGAGTTGCCTTGAAGCATACGTTATAACCTTCCCATGTTGCATCAACACACACCCCAAACCAACCCTTGAAGCATCGCAATAAACAACAAATCCCTTTATACCTTCTAGCAAGGTCAATACCGGTGCCGAAGTCAGTCTCGACTTCAATTCCTAAAAACCTTTCTCACAAGCGTCGGACCACTGGAACTTTACCGCTTTCTGCGTCAATTTAGCCAATGGGGAGGCGAGGGTAGAGAATCCCTCCACAAACCTCCGATAATACCCTTCTAGACCCAAGAAACTGCGAATCTCTGTCGGGGCCGTTGGTCTAGGTCAATCTTTCACTACCGCGATCTTCTGGGGATCAACCTGAATCCCTTCTCTGGAAACAACATGACCCAGAAACGCGACTGATTCTAGCCAAAACTCACATTTCGAAAATTTAGCATACAACTGGTGATGATGAAGAGTCTGCAGGACTGCCCTGAGGTGATTAGCATGATCTTCCCGACTCCGCGAGTAGACAAGGATGTCATCAATAAAAACAATCACGAAGGAGTCTAGAAATGGCTTGAAAACCCGATTCATAAGATCCATGAAAGCTGCTGGAGCATTGGTCAGCCCAAAGGACATTACCAAAAATTGAAAATGACCATAACGAGTCCTGAAGGCGGTCTTAGGAATATCCTGCTCTCTGATCTTTAACTGATGATACCCAGACCGTAAATCAATTTTGGAGAAGAACCTCGCACCTTGCAATTGATCAAACAAAGCATCTATTCGAGGCAATGGATACTTGTTTTTGATACTGACTTTGTTGAGCTGTCGATAATCGATACACATCCAAAGTGACCCATCCTTCTTTCTGACAAAAAGAACTAGAGAGCCCCAAGGCGACACGCTCGGCCGAATGAACCCTTTTTCTAATAAATCCTTCAACTGCTCCTTTAACTCCCTCAACTTTGCTGGCGCCATTTTGTATGGTGGAATAGATATAGGATGCGTATCTGGAAATACATCAATTCCGAAATCAATCTCCCTATCTGGCAGAATCCCTGAAAGCTCGTCCGGAAACACTTCAAGAAACTCATTCACGACTAGCACGGACCCGGGGCGGCCACTTCTGAAGCGGTGTCCGCGACCCAGACCAAATGATAGATACATCCCTTATTAATCATCTTCGAAGACTTAAGGTAGGAAATAAACTTACCCTTCGGCACCACACCATTCCCCTTCCACTCAATAACGGGCTCATTAGGAAACTCGAGTCTCATGACTCTCGTTCGGCAGTACAGTTTAGCAAAGCGCGAATAAAGCCAGTCCATTCCTACAATAATATTAAAATCTACCATCCCAAGCTCAATAAGATCGGCCGTGGTAACGCGACCACATACCGTGATAACACAATTCTTATAGACTAGCGCTGCTGTAATAGAATCACCAACCGGAGTTGATACATAGAACGACTCATGAAGTTGTTCGGGTTCTATCCCAAAACTTGAAGCAATAAACGGGGTAACATAAGACAAGGAGGACCCCGGATCAATAAGAGCATAACAATCAAGTGCTTGAACATTCAGAATACCTGTAACAACATCTGGAGAAGCCTCCACATTCTGGCGACCACTCAAAGCATAGAATCAGCTGGGTCAACCTCTACCACGAGCCCCACCCCTAAATGTACCACGTCCTGCTGGAGCTGGAGGACGCACTAAAGATGTGGCAGCTGAAGAACCGGATGACTGGGCAAATCCCCTACCCATGCCCTAGCTGGGCACACGACAATCCCGCTGAAGATGACCCCTCACCCCACACCTATAGAATATCGGGCGATCCAAATAACAAGCCTCAATATGGAACCCTCCGCACTTAGGGCACAGAGCCCTCCCCTGCTGGTGGAACCTTCCTCCGGGACGACCTGGCTGATGGGGTCTCCTGCTATCGGATCCTAGTCTCCAATGACTATTCGGCTGATAACGGTGCACGGATGGCGGTGCACTGGATGAGGACTATGCATAAGACTGGGATGGACCTGATGGCCCCCTCCCCTGAACTGGTCTCCCCCCTGCAACTGCGCTCCCTGAGTGACCCACTGATCGGGCTCTGCTGCTACTCTCCGTGTCTGCCCCTATCTTCAACTTTCTAGCCTCCGTGGCCTAGGCGAACCCCACGATATTTCGATAATTCATATTCGAGTGTAAAGCCATTGTAGCAGCCTCATTAACAACCAAATGACTCAGACCCTAAACAAATCGTCAAACTCGAGCGTCCATGGTCGACACTAACTAAGGAGCATACTTGGAAAACCTTGCGAACTCCATGTGGTACTCCCAAACACTCATACTGCCCTGCTTGAAGACCTCAAACTCAGTAGCACGGGCTGCCATAGTCTCGGCAGGCAAAACGTGATCCATGAACGCATCCACGAACTCGTCCCATCTAGCCGGAGGACTTCCCTCCCCACAGGAACCCTCCTACATCTCGAACTAGGAATATGCTGCTCCCCTCAGCTTGCACGAAGCTAACTCGACCCCTTTTGTCTCTGTAGCCTTCATCACCCAAAGGGAGAGTACATCTCATCAAGAAAATCCTGTGGATCGGCCTCTGGATCCGTACCTGAGAACTCTTGAGGGGCCAACTATAGAAACTGGTTGACTCTGGAGCCGGCGAAATCTCCCTGTCTGCTGGAGGACGCAGGGGTAGCATGAGATCTTTGGTCCTGAGCGGCCACCAACTGAGTCAACATATGAATAGCTCCTCTGAGGTCCCCCTCGGACGTACCGGGACCGGACGCTGGAACTGTAGAGGGATCAGGAATATCAGCGGGAGGGATTGCAGCACCCTCCGCCACCGTAGGAACATGAATGCTTTGATCTGGAATAGAAGGGTCAGGCAGATTCAAGGTCGGGGAGTCACTCTCACCCGCACTATCAGGTACATGATTCACAGCCACACTTGGGGTGGTATTGGCCTTAAGGCCGAGTCGAGCTCTCTTCTTTGGTGCCATTACTAAAAATTTCGGAACAAAGAACGAATTAGTCAAGGATATTTTCACTTTCCGGTTCACCGCACGATATAGAATAAAATAAAAGGGTAATTTCCTAAATGTACATGTAGCCCCCTAATTATAGAAGTGGTCGACAACACACCGATAAGAAGGGCTCTACTAGACACGGCTCCGAGACATCCTAGGACTCTTTTAAAAACATTAGGCTCTTATACCAAGTATGTCACGCTCCAAAACCGAGGGACACGACCGATGCTCGACCGGGTAGCCCCAATCAAGCGGACCTAGATTCCCTTTTCCATCCCACGTATTACCCCGTGATTCCAATGTACATTATTCAATTATAATTTAAGCACATTCTTACAACTTGGAATTAAATTCTAGATTTCTGTCATTACCCACATGTGGTACAATACTTACAAAATATACATAACATACAGGTTTACGTTACGTGGTCTACAAGTTATACTGCCCCAAAATACATATGTACATAACCCACATTTCCTGTCTACGGAGCATCTAAGAGTACAAAGGAGTTATATAATACTTGCCGATAACAAGGCTCCAGCTATACCTTACACAAATACCAAAATGAAAATACGGAAGAAGAGGTGGCATGAACCACACAGGGCCCCGAGAGGAAAGGGGCTCACCAAAACAGCTGATGGGACGTAGAGGAGGCACTACTGTTGGTGAGTACCTTCTATAGAACCACCTACAATCATCACAAGAATGTAGCGCCCCCGACAAAAGGGACGTCAGTACATTTGAATTGTACTGGTATGTATGAACAAACTTTACTCTAAGTAAACTCAACAATGCACATGCAAGAGACAGATAGAGAGTCACACAATCACTGCACAAAGATATAGAAAGAAACACAATGAAAGTTCCACAATTCTCACTTCATCACAATCACAATCACAATTTCACCCTTATACCTTCTCAACATTCCACCCTTATTTCTTCTGTTGCGGCGTGCAACCCGATCCCACCTGACAATCATAATCATTTCTTATGTTTCTGTTGCGGCGTGCAACCCGATCCCACCTGACAATCACATCTCACCCTTATCACTTCTCACATATCACCCTTATCCCTCCTGTTGCGGAGCGCAACCTGATGCCACCATAAAATCATATCTCATATAAACAATGACAGTTCACGATTCAATCACAGAAAACCCACAATACGTATAAAAAAATCGTGCCACAATAAACCTTACCAAATAGTGAACTATATACGATATTGCCACATCCGTTTAGTTCAATTACATCACACCACAACTCTTTTTTGTTACTTGTTACACATCCTTTAGCATATACATTCATACTCTTGGATTCATTAACCTACTAGCATCATTTCACATAGCATGGTAGTGTGGTGATCAACTAAATACAGACAAGGAATACACTTCACGCTTCAACATAATTTGAACAACCATTTGGACATATTCACACAAATACACGTACCGTATGCTCGGACACCACAAAGCGATTTTACAAAGATTAAAGCTAGCCATACATACATGGAGTCGAGTTTCCCTTTTTTATTTCTATCACAATTCACCGGATCGTCGGGCACCGTCAATCTATTCCACAATGTGACCTATTTCACTTAGGATTAGGAACCTCGAATTCAATTAAGCATTTCATCAAACACTATGCGATCCCTTAGGTTACTAACCCCCTTTTTGTGCATAATTACCTAAGTTCCTTTCCCCCATTACTAGGTTACAGAGTTACATTCACATGCATGCAAGGTTTCATCTTTCCTTTTTCAAAACCAACCCATGAGTGCTTTATTCCCATCCAAAATCTGAGGCATTGGGAGAATTAGAGTGAAGGCTTACCTTTTAGCGAAGAAGATGACTGATTACTTGATAATATCTGGGCTTGAGTTATTTTGGAAAATCAATTTTAGTGATGTTGGAACCTTCACTCTCAAGAACTCTCTTTTTTTCTCTCTATCTTGTTTAGAATCCAATGAAAGGGGGTAGGGGTTAAATGAAGCTGGGGTCGGGTATAAAAGTTTGGAAAATTAAAAGCTCGTGTCAAATATGCGGTCAGGAATGCGATCACATTCTTGACATGCGGTCCGAAGAGCTTACCGTAGAATGGCCCCAGGTGGGCTAAAAATTGGAAACAATCTGCCCAGGTATGCGACCACTATGCGGTTAGCATACTCGTTATGCGATCGCATAGTGCATCGCATAACACCACTCCCCAAAAATCAAAGGCAATAATGCGACAGCTATGCGGTACGCAGAACCGAAATGCGATCGCAGATTGGACCACATAGTTGTCCTTCAGTTAGGCAGTGATTCTTTAACTCCCGGGGTACTTTTTGTTCAAATTATGTTCGTTTTAGGAATTTCCACAGTAAAAATAACTCGGGGACTCGTTCGGGCATTATTTTAAGCAAGAAATTTTACGGGTCTTTACATGACAATTCAACATAAGTTTGTTAAGTAAGAATACAAGCTAAAAGCCAAAATAACCTTCAACTATCAGGAAGCAAGAACTCATGAAAAAAGCACAAGAAGACACATTTATCCTACATAATCTAAACCTCCATCGATCAACTTCAATAGCCATAAAGACACAACTCATGAAAACATATATTGATCTTCAAAGAAGCTAATTCCACAATTAGCATCAAGAACTCAGTGGAAAAAACAAGGAAGATTGATTGAACTCAACATAAACAAAACTCCACAATCAGCTTCAAACAAGAAGTCAATTTTTTATTTGAGAAACATATAGATAGGGCTAAAAACTAGAATTAGATTGAACAAAACTCCACAATGAAATAAAGAATTTACAAAACAAGAAAAGAAGGTAAAATCCAGAATGAAAACTGATAGTAAAAGCAGAAAAGGGGTTAGATTTATGTATTTGGTCCCAAATGTATGTATCAATCGTGCATGCCCTAGGAATCCTTGTAATTAGTCAATTGGAAAAATTAAATCAAAGGAAAAATGGGTTTTTGCTTTGGTGCTTAAGGGTTTAATGGTGCATGTTTCTTGGCGTATTTGGGTATGAAGACATAGGTCCATGGCAACCCACAAATAAAAAATATGTATGTATATCAACACTAATATTGTCTAAGCTAAAATACAAGCATGAAACAGATGATAGGTAGATTTAGAGATTGAGGGATTAGAAATTTTAGTGGGGGTGTTTTTGTTGAGATTCTGGTGGGTTTAATGGAGGTTAGGTGAGGGTCGACCGTCACCGGCACTGTCACCGGCAGCGTGAGAAGGCCACTGTCACCGGCAGCGTGAGAACAGGTATTGTCACCGGCGGTGAAGAGCTGGAAGAGAAAGCTGGATGTGAAAAACTAATAAATGGATTTTGGGATACACTTTTATTAGAAGTATTACATTTTCAAAATACAAGTAAAAAAGATATAATGTAAAAAAAAAAAGGAGGGGGGGGGGGGGGTGTTGGGGGGACTCAGGACAA
>ML276339.1:1387-14228 GCA_005239495.1 Nicotiana undulata | reverse complement strand
ATATATATATATATATATATATATATATATATATATATATATATAATGTATAGCTGAAAAGAAATTATCTCCAGGAAAAGTTATGTCTGAAGGACTTCTACTTCGAAAGTATATTTGAAAAGTATTTGTCTTGCAGAAAAATGATATTTAAAAGAGCAGTATTTGGGAAACGTATATATGAACACCACGTATTTTTAAGGGACTATGCTTTAAAGATTCCTCTTTATAAAAATATAAATATTCATTCAGAGAAAGTATGTTTCAAAGAAGAAATTTCTCTATTCCGAAATGATTTTATCTTTAAAGCTTTCGAAATAAACTCACGACTTAAAGGTTTTCGCTTGAAGGTTTTACCAGCTTTATTGAGTTTATTGGCTAAGTCCTGATGTGAATAAATTGATATAGTGCTGAGTTGCTAGTGTTTTATTCAGTTGTGATTCCCGACATTTGGCTTGCATTCTTCCATTCTTTTTGCGTATTTCTATTATGCTGTCCGTTGATCGACCCATGGTGTCTTGACTAGTCCTCGTCACTACTCCACCGAGGTTAGTCTTGATACTTACTGGGCACCGCTGTGGTGTGCTCATACTACACTTCTGCGCATTTTTTATGTGCAGATCCAGGTATCTATTGTTAGTAGTTGTGTGGGTTCATTTCCGAGGAGACTCAAGGTAAACCTGCTGCAGCGTTCGCAGGCTTCGGAGTCACCTTCCTGTTTATTTCAACTGTACTTACTTATTTCTAGATAGTTGTATTTAGATTCGGTAGAAAGGTTTCGTAGAGCTTATGACTTGTATTTGCCGGGTTTTGGGGAAATGTAAACTCAGTCAAGATTTTTATTATCGAGATTGTTAAAGTTCTTTTACTATTGTTATTGTGGTTAAATGTTGGGCTTACCTAGTCCCTAAGACTAGGTTCCATCACGGTACTAAACGGAGGGAAATTTGGGTCGTGACAACTTGTGTTGTATAGATCATGCGAAAAATAAAGAAGGGATAGCCTTAACATACCTGAGTCGATTCTCTTGACACTCCTCTAACACACGTTTATTGCAACAAACCACGGAACAAGTTGTATGAAAAGATCGTTGCTTATTCAAAGACTATCTTGGCCGAAACCTCTGCTTAAGTAACTATGAGAAGCTTGAATTAAGCTCTTCAGAAAATGACGTTAAAAGATATGGAAAGTTTTGTTGAACTTTGAAGACATTAGAAGTGTCTTCCCTAACAGAAGCTTTAAGAGAAATTACGTTAATGAAGTTATGGAAAGTGTTTGTGAGAATTCTTTTATAAGACATGTAGTTATTATTCAACTCCTTTTAGGTGGCCCCACAATTAATCTTGGTGTCACACTTGTTTCTCAAGTGTGACACCTTACAATCTTTAATGTTTAGTCATTTAAGTGTAAAGGATGATTTCCACGTTGGGGGAGAGGGGGTTAAATCTTATCCCACTTTTTAATTAATTATCCAATAATTAGTAAATTACTCACATAATTAAGAATTATCTCAACTTAATTAAAATACTACTCACTTTTAATACACTTTGTGTATCCTACTATTGTGATCGTGGGGTACCTTGTATGGCATTAGTCAATAAATGTCGGGTATTGTTAGCTCGGACCGTATTTTATCCCAAATCGACAACCTTCAACGATACTCATTTGTTTTATTCTTTACCCTTTAACCTTCACGACACTTACTTATCGCTCGTTATAAATAACATAAACGCGTATAACGTTAAGATAATCTCATCCATGAGCTTAAGTCGATTAACTTACGACAACTTTAACGTACGACAATGCGAGATATAACACTATGTAGATATCAAACACTGGAAGAGGTGAAGGGTGAAATCATTGAGCTGAGTGGAGATAGTGCCGCTGGTCTAGATGGATTTACTGAAAAAGTTTATCAAGGCTGTTGGGAGATTATTGGCAAAATATACACAACATTGTACTACATTTCTATGAAGGTGCTACACTGCCTAAGTCCATCACACACACTAATTTGGTGTTGTTGCCTAAGAAACCTGTAGTGAAAATATTTTTTTATCATAGACCAGTACGTTTGAGCAATTTCATCAACAAGGTCATATCCAGGGTGCTGCATGATAGACTAGAGAATTTCTTTCATGCCTTGATATCTCCTAATCAATCTAGATTTGTGAAGGGTAGGAGTATCTTTGAAAACATCCTTCTCACCTCAGGACCATATTTTATCCCAAATTGACAACCTTCAACGAAACTTATTTTTTTATTCCTTTAACCTTCACGGCACTTACTTATCGTTCGTTATAAATGGCATAAACGCATATAACCTTAAGATAATCTCATCCCCAAGCTTACGTCGATTAACTTACGACGCAACTTTAACGTACGACAATGTGAGATGTAACACTGTGTAGATATCCAACACTAGAAGAGGTGAATGGTGAAATCATTGAGCTGAGTGGAGATAGTCCACTGGTCTAGATGGATTTGCTAAAAACGTTTATCAAGACTGTTGGGAGTTTATTGGCTTTGATATACACAGCATAGTACTACATTTCTATGAAGGTGCTACACTGCCTAAGTCCATCACACACACTAATTTGGTGTTGTTGCCTAAGAAACCCCTGGTGCAAATATTTTTTGACCTTAGACCAGTACGTTTGAGCAACTTCATGAATAAGGTCATATCAAGGGTGTTGCATGATAGACTTGAGAATTTCTTTCATGCCTTGATATCTCCTAATCAATCTAGATTTTTGAAGGGTAGGAGTATCTTTGAAAATATTATTCTCACACATGATATAATCACATATATAAGATTTAGAGCTAAGCCAACTAATGTGGTGATTAAACTGGACATGGTCAAGGCCCTTGATAGGTCTCTTGGAAGTACTTGCAACATGTTTTAAGGAAGATAGGGTTTGTATGAATTTCATCAACATGATGTGGAACTTGATATGAAATAAGTGGTATTCTGTGTTGGTGAATGGTCAAGCTTTAGGATTCTTCAAGTCTACAGAGGGGTGAAGCAAGATAATCTACTGTCTCCTGTATTGTTCACACTATTAGTAGAAGTGCTATCTAGATCCTTGAACAAGATGTTTGAGGACAAAACCTTTGTAGGATTTTGTATGCCTAAGTTGTCTTAACCTTTGAATCACTTGGCATGTGCTGATGACACTCTCAACATTGCCTCAACTCAACCAGAATCTTTGAAGAAGGTGATGACAATATTGGTGAGCTATGAGAGGATCTCTAGACAGTTGATCGACAAAGCTAAGAGTTTATTCTATATGCATGCTAATGTTGCCAATTCATTGTTTCAAGCAGTAAGAGATGCCACGGGTTTTTTAGAGGGGGAGTTTCCTTTTACTTACTTAGGCCTCATTTGTTTTTTCTTAAGATTAAGACGACTGAATCTGAATAAACTTATGAATATCAATATGTGTATTAAGATTAAGACATCTAAATATAAATACACATCTGAATGTTGATATGTGTATTAAGATCTGAATACTAAATGATTGAAGATTGTTTTATTTTTAACATATAAATTCTTAAATTTACCTTTATTTGAAAAATAATAAACATAAAATCAAATAAAATACTAATTAATCTAATATTCCATCACTAAAATATATAGCTTTTTAAAATATGATAGTTGCTGTGGTGATGGCTAGCGGTAGTGATTGTGAATGCCGACTAAAACCGGTGGTTGGTGCTAGATTTGGTTGATGGTGGTAGTTTAGGGTAGTAGCTAGTGGTGATTGGTAGTGGTAGCTATTATAATCGAGGAAAATGGTGGTGGGTGGTGATAGTTAATAATGACGGGTAGTGGTGGTAGTTTATTTGATGGGCAGTGCCAACTATGGTTGTTGATGGTGTTGGGGTAGTTAGTTGTGGTAGTTGAGGCAGATGAATGTTGGTTGTTGTTGAGAATTATGGTGGTGGGAGTGGTGGGGATGGTGGGTGGTAGTAGTCGACTATGGTGGCGAATATGATTGGGGATGATGGTAGTGGTGGGTGGCAGTTGGTAATGGTAGGCTGTGGCGGCAATTTATAATAAATATGGATGATAATATCTTAATGAAATTAAGTCTCTGTTATAGATCTTAATGATATAGACCTATTCAGACCCATTAAGTGGTTGTGAAGTTAAAAAAAACAAACACATTTAACGATTAAGATCTGAATAATTAAGATTCAAACTTCAAAAACAAACGCACCTAATGTCTGAGATATGAATTATTAAGATTTAGACCTCCATTAAATGCAAACAAATGTGGCCTTAGGGTGTCCTATCTTCTACACTAGAATAAGGAAATATTACAATAATGATCTCATAAATAACGTGAAAGCTAAACTACACTCTTGAAAAGGGAAGTTGCTATCGTTTGGAGGTAAAAAAAACACTCATCACTAATGTGTTACAAATCATTCCAGTACATATGCTTCAGTGATTGATCCCAAATAATGTTATTGAATATTTGCACAATATGTTTGCAAGATTCTTTTGGAGTACAAAGGAGGAGGGCAAGAGTAGGCGTCGGGCTTCTGGGCAACAATTATGTCAGCCTAAGGAAGAGGGTGGATTAGTGCTCAGATCTTTTCATGATATTCCTAGAGCTTTGTTTGCTAAGCTTTGGTGAAGATTCAGAACAACCAAATCACTATGGTCTAACTTTATGTGAAATAAGTACTACAAGAAAGATATTCCAACAGTAATGCAGTTTAGGGCAGGATCTCATGTGTGGAGGTAGACGCTGAATGCAAAGAAAGATGTAGAACATGAGATACTATGAGGGATGAAGAGTGGCACAACAAATGCATGGCATGAAAACTTGACACAAAAGGTACAGTTTGAGGCAGTTTAATGTTCAATCGATACAGGTACATCAGGTTATTAGGGCATGGTGAAATGCTTCATGTTGTCCAAAACGGAAGCCACTATTCCAGGCAGTGCCACACTTGGGAGATGTGGAAGATGAGAAACACAAACAAGAATGGATGTTTAGTTTCAATCAATAGGGTAATACATGCGAGCAACAAGACACTATAATTCTTGGCAAAGGTTAGATATAGTTGGCTTACTCCTATTCCATATATTTGGCTAGACATGATAAGGTTCTTTGAGGGGTATAGTCCAATGATTTTAAATAAAAGAATGACATGGAAATTGCCTTATACATGCCGATACAAGTGCAATACTGATGGGCCATCAAGAGGCAATCCATGTCCCAGTTCTCATGGATTTTCTACGAGAAATGGTGAAGATTATTTTATGTATGCAAAGGCATAACTACTTGAGGAAACAACTAACGTTGTGGCTGAGGCAGAGGCAATAGAAGAAGTATTATCTTATTGTGTAGCTCATGACCTACACCCTCTTATTTTGGAGACAGGTTCTTTGGGTATGAAGAAGATTATTGAAGGAGAATGGGATCCTCCATGGTGTATTGGGGATGAAGTTAAGTTGATCAATGAGATAAAGGAGCATTTTAATGCGCTGTTTCAGCATGTCTTAAGGGAGGGCAACACACTGGATGATTATTTAACTAGCCTTGTGTTCTATTTTTTAGGTACAATTCAATTCCATTCATACTCTGAATTGCCAAGCGCATGAAGGAGGTTAAACAACATTGACAAATCTCATACTCCTAATCTTAGGGTTAGGGTTGCAAAACGAAAAGCATCGGATTGATGGCCCTTTATAAAAGATCACATTCTAAATTTTCCATTTGTTGCTGGATTTTCTATGACATACTAGCGGTATTAGCATGGTACATGCTCATTATGGTGGTGTCCTAAAGACATATGGAACATGTAAGCTAAGAATGCATTACACTTTAACAAATGTAAGTTCAAATGGTTACAGGAAATTCTAGGGAAAGCTTGGTCTGTCTTATGGTTTAAAAATGGCTTCAATGATGATCACTGGTCATATATTTCTTACGTAGTTGCTGCTGCATTCTACACCATTGGTGCAAAAGTTGGTACATTATTAGAAATCATGGATTACAAATGCATGATCGTACTGTCTGGTTTAGATCTGCTTGTCGATGTGGTTGTATATTGTTACACCATTGTCCAAGGGTATTAGCATGGGTAATGCTCAATCTGGAGATGGTTTGACAGTGTATGGTTTGGTAAATGCAGACATGATATTGAGTACTATGTTGTTATCCATACCATTTTGGAGTACAAGTCTGGATTCTTTGAATTTCATTGGTACTATACTACTGCTCAAGCTTCCTCATTAATCTGGTGTTTTACACATAGTTTCCACACAATGTTTAGGTCAGATGGATACTACATTTTCAGATACATGGAGGAATTTAGAAGTGCTGCTATGTTGGATACTTGGACTACTCCAGAAGTTGGTGTTATACATTATAGATTCACACTTGTCGTGTCCTTTTGAATGCAAAACATGGTACCTAGTGAGAGCTTTAGAGGTGCTACAGTGAGGTTTTTCCCTTGGCTTGTGGATACACACAACAACATACATTGGAGGCTATCTCATCTCTTTGTAATAGTAAGCATAAGCTTATTAGATAGTAATAGATTTTCATCTTTAAGCTTTTGTTTTAGACAATTTGTAAATTTTGGACCTTTTTTTGGATAGATTGAATAACCACTAGGCAACCCGCCTAGTGGTATATTTACAAAAAAAAAATATTAATGTGTTAATAGCTTTCACAACTTTAACATCAGTACCTCAAAATAAAGGTATTCCTACAAAATGACAACTTCAAATTAGAGTAATTCAACAATAAAATAGGTCACAAGACAATAAGAGAGGTAAAAACTTGAAATAAAGAAAATACAAGCAAACTTAACAATAAAAGATAGAACATGTGCTATGAACGTCAAATAGAGCATGTGCTAACAATGGAAGGTATAATGTGTTATGACAAATTCAATTAAATGCATGGAAGAAGTCTAAAAATCTAAACCGTTCAATATACGACATATAATACCATGTACACACTGGTCACCTCGTGTACACGACTTCCACATAATACAAATAACACAATTAACCCAAATCTTATGGGGTAGTTCCTCCACACAAAGCTAGGCAAACTAGTTACCTCAATTAGGCCAAATCAACTCTCAAAAATAGTTTTTCCCCTAAAATTTGCCTCTGCACGACTCAAATCTAACTACTTAATAACATAAAAAGATGCAAGAAACTCCAATGACGATAGATAAGGCTATGATCTTTACACAATTCCCCAAAAATCAACTCCGAGCCCGCTCGATCAAAACCCAAATCTAGTGGTAGATTCCGACTAACCATAACCCCACGAGTAAATATACGTGTTATTTGTATTCAAATCAGAGTCCGATTCGACTCTCAAATCCCAAATCTTCATTTTCCAAAACATAGACAAAAATACTTAAATTCACTTTGATTCTCATAAATTTGATATTAGATCTCATACATAATCATAAAATATAGTTGAAAATTGATTAGAATCACTTACCCAATTATTACAGGTGAAAATGCCCTCTCCAAATTACCTCATATTGAGTCTAGGGTTCTAAAAATGAGATGAAATCCCCACTCCCAGCCCTTTTTGTTCAATTGCATATGTCGCAATTGTCAAGGAATCCTCGCAAATGAAACAATTGTCAAGCTTAGAAGATGTCACAATTGTAACGCAGACCTGCATATGCGAAGTCTGCTCTCCTCGCAAGGGCGATTATATGGTCTCAAGTGCGACCTACCCAACATAAGCCTAGTCTTCGCAAATGAGAACCAGGTATCGCAATTTCATTACATGACTCACCCCTGTCATGTTCCCAATTGCGATTCTTGTGCTCATAATTTCTATAACGGCATCACCAGCACACCATCAACTTGTATTTGAGTCCAAACCTTTACGAAACACGTCTGAAAATTACATGTGCCTTTGGGGTTCCAAACCAAATATCCTCACAAGTCTAAAATCATCATACAAACTCGCTCACACTATCAAAACACAGTAACATCATCATGAGCTACGAATCATACATCAAAACACATGAATTTCAAAAGAAAACTCAAGAACTTATAGAAATGCAACCAAGCATTTGAATCCTATCAAACAACCTCCAAATGACACCAAATTTTGCAAACAGGATCCAAATAGCAAGACGAACCTATTCCAAGTCCCAAAACCAAATTCTGAACTTGATAGATAAAAAGTCAGCCTATGGTCAAACTTGGGAAAACTTCTAACCCTCATATTGCCAACTATCGGCAAAACAAGTCTAATCAACATAGGGACTTGCGAATTCAATCCTGGGCATACACCCAATTTCAAAATAACGTTACGAACTTATCAGAGTCATCAAACACTATTTCGAGGTCTTTTTCACAAAAGTCAAACTTCGATCAACATTTTCATCTTAGGCTTTAAAACCAAGAACCAAAGGGTCCATATAAACCCCAAAACCTTTTCGGAATTAAACTAAACAACCCCGCAGGTAACAAATCATAAAAGGCATATGTGTGAAGCATCAATAGGGGAAAGTGGGCTCAAATACACGTAACAGCCGATCAGGTCATTCTACTTTCTAGAAAAGGACGATTGTACCGAGGGCTCAACTTGCCCTTATTTCTGAACCTTATCACAGCCTTTTTGGGAGAAAATCTGAGTAGAATCCTCTGACCCTCCATGAATTACATATCCCGAGCTTTCCTATCAGCATAATTCCTTTGCCTGGGTTGCGGTGTATAAAGTATCTCCTGAATCAATTTCACCTTCTGAAAAGCATCACTATCCAAATCAGTGTCCAACAACCTGACCTCCCCCCCAAAAAAATATCTGAAGAATGACATCGCCTCCCATATAAGGCCTCATACGGTGCCATATAAATGTTCGACTTATAGTTGTTGTTGTAGGCGAACTTTGTTGTGGTAGAGACTGATCCCACTAGCCCTCAAAATCATTGACACATGCTCGCAACATGTCCTCCAATATCTAAATAGTACGCTCGGACTGTTCGTCCATATGTGTATGAAGTACTGTACTAAATTCAACCTGTGTGCCCATCTCACGCTGTACGACTCTCCGGAAATGTGATATAAATTGAGTGCCTCAAAAAGAGATAATAAACACAATCATACCATGCAAGCGAACAATCTCTCTAGGATAAATTTGAGCCAGCTGCTCTAAAGAGTAGGTAGTCATGACTGGAATGAAGCCTACAGAATTCGTCAGTCTGTCCAAAATGACCCACACGTCATCAAATTTCCACAAGGTTGTTGGAATATTAACTATAAAATCCGTAGTGATATGATCCCACTTCCTATTCAGATTATCTAGCCTCTAAGAAAACCACCAGGTTTTTTATGCTCATACTTAACTTGCATATAGTTCAAACATTGTGCCACATGCTCAACCATATCTATCTTCAGTCTTCTCCGCCAGTAGTGTTGCTTCAAATCATGGAACATCTTTGTGGAACCTAGATAAATGGAATACTGCGAACTATGAGCTTTCTCAAGAATAAGCTCCCATAAACCATACATATTAGGCACACAAATCCTATTCTGAAGCCTTAGTACCCCATCATCACCAATAGTCACCTCCTGGGCATCACCTTGCTGCACCGTATCCATAAGGACAACCAAGGTGGGATCATCATACTGACGCGCCTTGAAGCGTAAGAACAAGTATGATTGTGATACAATGCAAGCAATAACCCTGCTAGACTCCGAAATATCCAACCTCGCTAGCATGTTGACCAAAGCCTGAACATCCAAAGCTAATAGCCTCTCCCCAGCTGGGATAATATTAAGACTTCCCATTCTCTTTACTTTCCTGCTCAAAGCGTCGGCCACCACATTGGCCTTGCCGGGATGATAAAGAATGGTGTTGATACCCATGGTTTTCCTCATATTTTCAATATACACTTTCAAAATAGTGTATATGCATCATCATCTGATTTATAAGCATACATAAGTATTTTTCATAATTTTTAAAGGTTTTAAATCAATTTATTTTTGCACTTTTATTATATAAATATCCAATAATTACCCTCAAAATTATTTTTATGATGATTTAATCATCTAAACTTGTCATTTGTACCAATGTGAGGTATTAAATAATTTTCAATGCATTTGTTATAATTGCATTTCCATTTCTAGGCTAAATCGCACATTTTTTCAATAATAGCCCATATACATATATAATTACATTATTTATGCAGAAAATGACTTATTTATTTTTATAATGTTAAGTAATTATTTTAATCATTTTTATCCACAAATGATATTTTTGTTATTTATTTAATATTTTTATAAATTATTTATTTGTTAAAATTCGGTATTTAAAATCTAGCCCTGAATTCATCCTAATTTCGAACCTAAATTACCACAGTCGTAGCCCAATAATACTTGAGCCCAAACCATATAACCCCCTAGCCCAACCAATTAATTAACGCGACCCAGTACCCCTAACTAATTGTGGCCGTTGATCTTTGAGATCAACGACCCACATTATTCCTACCCTTCTAATTAACCAAACCCTACCCTAACCCCAACCCTTTCCCTTCATCTGCTGCCTTCGAATTCTCTCAAATCTCTCTCACCTCTCTGCCCAAACCCTATCTGTTTCCCCCCAATTTTCTCTCCGAAATCCCACTGGACATGGGATTACCTAGCTAGTTCTTGCAATATTCTACCTCCCCCTGGTACTGGAAACTTCTATATACCGCTTTCTTAACACATGGAAAGCGGATCTCTTCAACTTCGAACCAAAACGGGTTCCGTTTCTTGATCTTTTCACTCTATGTTCGTTCTCACTCTTTTACGGTATGAATCTCTATGTATCTGTAACGACCCACCCGATCGTTTTGTGTATCGAGACTCCGTTCCTGTGAATGACTCTTTCCATAGTGGCTACTCGTGCCTTATGACTTGTGTGGGCAGGTAGTTCGAGATTCGAAAGTGATTTGGCCAGTTCAGGAACACTTGGTTCCTGAAGGCTAGCCTATTTGGCTAATTTTGGTTCCGAGCAGCATTTTAGAAAATGATCTCGGAATCGAGTTCTGACAGCTCCATCAGCTTCGGATGATGATTTCGGACTTGGGAGTGTGTTCGCCTCGGGTTTCTGATGACCGGGAGTATTTCGGCACCTGAATTGGAATTCAGGATTTCATGTGATTTAGAATTCAGCCTGGAATTGGACCTCGTGATAGCATGGTCCGAATGGAATTCCGGAACTGGCAATAGTTCCGTATAGTCATTTATGACTTGTCCGCAAAATTTGGGGTCATTCCGAGCAGTATAGACCCGTTCGGCGTATTGATGAGCCATTTGATTTTTCTTGAAATCCTAAGTTTGATCTAAGGGGTTTTGGAGAATGATTCTTGGTTTGAATGATGTTTTTAGTGTTCTAGGAGCTCGAGCGAGTCCGTCATATGATTTGGGACTCTTTGGTATAATTTGTCGTGGGCTCGGGTGGGCCTAGGGGTCTCCCTGACCCCGAACGGGGTCAAAACCCAGCAATTGAACTGCTGGTGGGAATTTGCTGGTGTGACCGCACCTGCGGTCCATGAGCCGCAGACGCGAGTCTCGCACCAGCGGGAACACAAACGCAGGCGCGGCTCCTTCCGCAGGAGCGGCCTTTCCTCCGCAGGAGCGGACTAGACTCCGTAGGCGCAAGAAATTCCCAGGGCCCAGGCCGTCACAGGTGCGGCCAATTTCCCGCAGGTGCGAGTCCGCAGGTGCGAGAATTCCCCCTAGTGCCCAGGCCTTTTTCCGCAGGAGCGACCCTTTTCCCGCAGGCGCGAGTCCGCACTTGCGATCCAAAGGTCGCAGGTGCAGAAACTGGTGGTCAGACCTATAAATAGCCTTTTCGTGAATTTTCATCCAAAAATCAATTTTTCCTCCATTGTTAACGACCCCAAGAGCTCCAGAACGACTGTTTCAGCCCAATTACCTCAGGTAAGTAATCCTTAACCCTCCGCATGTCAATTTCTTCCGTTCTTTGTGAATTTCCTTTTCCTAAATCATTGAAATTCATAAGAAATTGTTGGGGGAAGAAAGAGGGGTTTGATGAAAATGTGAATTCTGATTTTTGGGCCACTGAGGGATGATTAATTGAGTTAATCTTGATCTTTAGGCGACGTATAGCGCGTTCTTCAAGAAATATATTTTTCCGGACGCCGAGGCTCGGAATCCAATTTGCCAAGTATGTCAAGAATGTGTTTTTAAGGGAAATCCTTAATGAATCCTCCTCGAATCTTCCTAAATTGATATAATTATATGTTTTTGGCTAGTTGCAAGCCATCGAGGGTAATTCGAAGGATTCGTGCGTCTTGTTGATTGGTCCGTTGGCCGGAGGAGAACTTGTCCAGGTGAGTCTCCTTTCCAAACTTTGTAAGGGGGAAATGTCCCCTAGGCTCTTGATTGCTAATTGTGCTCGTTGAGGGGGCTACGTACGTACCACGTGACGAGAGTCCGTACGTGGCATCTATACTGTATATCGGGTAGCCGTAGGACCCACGAGCATGTTCTAACTGTTTGTTTGATATTATCTGATGTTTTGTACGAGTTATTACTGATATTTGATGAAATTGAGCTATGATAGCTGCGAATTAAATGTACATAATATTCAGATAAGAATTTTGAACTTCATCAATTGAGTAATTTTGTTACTCCTGGTATAATTGATAAAAAACAAAGAGCAAATGAGATAATGAGTTGTTGAGCTAGATGAAGGTGGTTAGAATTCCTTCTTATACTTGAATAATTAAATAAGTCTTGATAATGAGCTATTGAGCTAAATGAAGGTGGGTAAAATTCCTTCTCGTACTTGAATTGTTCAATCATGTTAATATTATGAGCAAAGAGGAT
>ML276338.1:62328-91339 GCA_005239495.1 Nicotiana undulata | reverse complement strand
TTAATGACTAGAACACTTACCTCAATGAAGAACAAGGATTTCCCTCTTCAAAATCGCCCCTAATAGCTCTTTTCCATACAATAATGGTGTAAAAAGGGGTTTAAGTCGCGGAAGGGCTTTTAATTAAGTGCCCAGGCTTTTGTTCTCCGCGATCGCAGCCTTGGCCCTGCGATCGCACTGACAATTTTCCCAAACCTCCGCGATCGCAGCACTGTGCACGCGATCGCACAGTGCAATTGCCAGCCAACCACACGCGCCTATCTTCCTTTGTGCGATCGCAACCTATTCCACGCGATCGCACTGACTTGTCCTCCCTCTACTCTGCGATCGCACCTCCCTTCTTGCGATCGCATAGAAAAAATATGAGCCTGACCATATTAATTCTCTGCGATCGCAGTTCTTCACCCGCGATCGCAGTGAACAAAATCACTGTGCAGAAAAACCAGAAAACCAACAATTGTTCTAAGTCCAAATGATTCCGTTAATCACCCGAAATCAATCTCGAGCCCCTCGAGACCCCAACCAAACTTACCAACATATCCCATAACATCATTCAAACTTAGTTGCACTCTCAAAACACCAAAACTAACATCAAAACACATAATTCACATCGGATTCAAGCCTAAACACTTTGATATTTTTAAAATTCACCAATAATGCCGAAACTATCCAAATCAACTCCGATTGACCTAAAATTTTGCAGACAAGTCCAAAATGCCATTACGAACTTGTTCCAACTGTCGGAATTCCATTCCGACCCCGATAGCCTATTTTCCACCGCCGACCGGAATCGCCAAAAACTAACTTTCACCAATTCAAGCCTAATTCTACACCGATATCACAACATTATTCTGAACACACTCCTAAGTCCCAAATAACCTAACGAAGCTATCCAAGCCATAAAATTCGCATTCCGGGGTCATTTACCAATAAGTCAACTCTTAGTTGACTTTTTCCCATTTTAAGGCTATTTTTAAGGACTAAGTGCCTGAGTTCTCATTTAACCATTCCGATTTCAAGCCTATCAACTCTAACACATTAATAATAGAATAACCAATCTATAATAAGTCAATAACAACAGTTATAATGCAGGTTTCACGTAACGACAGACCGGGTCGTTACATGCATGTTCTCCCCGTATATGTTTTGCTTGCCTATTTCCATCAATATTTTCCTGTTATTATATAGAATTGCACAGGTACATATATTGTTGTCGGTCCTAGCCTCGTCACTACTTCGCCGAGGTTAGGCTCGACACTTACTCAGTACATGGGGTCGGTTGTACTGATGCTACACCTGCACTTCTTCATGTTGTGCAGACTACGCAGCCGGACCCGGTGGTCACTGACGGTCGGAGCATTCCATCAGTTCATTCAGGAGACATCGAGGTAGACCCACAGACGTTCGTGGGACTTGGCGTCATCTTCTACCCTTCACTTTCAGCTCTGTCTTATCTTATAGTTCAAAGATAGTCATATGTACTTATTTTCTGACCTTTGTTTTAGTAATCTCTTAGACAGTTCGTGAGTATGTGACACCAGTTCTGGGATTTGTATATGGGTTTTTATTTCGAAATTTCTATATTGTTTTTGGTAATTTGTTAACCTTCATATTGTTGACCATCAATGCCTTAGTGATCTTGTTCATTTTAGTTGTTAATGAGTTTTACTTAGTTCAAACGTTGTCTTGTCTAGCGGGTTCAACGTTAGACACAGTCATGGCCCGAAGGTGGGATTTCGGGTCGTGACAGGCCAATGGCAACCATACAAGTCCATTCACTAATATGGTTGTAGTAGTCATATGACCTATTATAATTACATCGTTGCGATTCATAGTAATATAATAGTCATTTATATAATTTCATACATTAAGGCCATATGTATCGGCAACCATATAAGTCCATTCACTAATATGGTTGTAGTCATATAACCTATGCTAATTATATCGTTGTGGTTCATAGTAATATCGATCGCTTGTATAATACCCGTCTATATAATTTCATTCATTAAGGTCACATGTAAGACCTTATTTATATAATAGTAAATATATTTATATATATATATATATATATATATATATATATATATATATATATATATATATTTCGGTTAATCTTAATTATAATAAAAGAAAAATCATATTTTTTGTATTCTAGCTTTTTTATTAGGAGAAAAAACAAGATGACATTTTTGGACTCAAATGTTAAATACAATTTTCGGAGGGAAACAAAGTGAAAAGTAAAAATACATTGTGTGGAGGGAAATTGAAAGTTTTTACTCTTTATATATCTCTTAAACACAAGAACAACATCTCCAACTCTCTAAGCAAAATAGATACTTTAAACATGAATGTGAATGGATGGATCGAAGAAGAATTCTATCCATGGTTTCGGATGGAAGTGCCCAGATCGTACATTAAGCGTGATTATCTGGGTTTTTTGTTTTGTTAAATTTTCATGATTTGTTAACTGTTGATTATCCCAACTAGCAATGAACCATAAACCCTGTCGTTACACTATGTTCTTGAAGTTCTTCCAAAGAGTATATGTGGCTATCTTCCTCCTATTTCGGTTAACACAATGCTTCAATGTTATGGGAATGAGTGGGCTGTGACTCTCACAAGTGGTGTTCGGAGAAGACTCATCAATGGGTGGAAACAAATTGTTGTCGACAATAATCTGAAGAAAGGGAATGTTGTTCTCTTTGAACTAGTTCAGGCTACATCAGGGGATGTGATCTTCTCTGTTGAAGAGCTAGGATTAACTAATGCTTAGCTTGATAATTTTTTCTCTTTAGTTATATGTAATGACTTCAAACAGATCAAAGTAATGGATTAATATAATTGTTCTTTATAGATTATTTATCTTTTTTCCATTTGTTATTGTTATATTTATTTGTTTTAAAAAGACTACACCTAAACCTAAACGAACCTAAACCTAAGAGAACCTAAACCTAAACAAGGATAAAATAATATTTACATGGATTACTCTAGTCTTCTAAGGTTAAGAATATGAGATAAAACCTATGAAGTGCACTGCTACTATAGAAGCTTAAAAAAATTCAAAATCTGTTAATTGCATGCCACTATATGGCAGAAGTTTAAAAAAAAAAATGTGTATAAGCGGATGGATAAAGACAAGCTCCTATAATTAATTGTAGTAATGTAGGAGAGTAATGGTTGCATGGAGGAGTGTAATAGTGAATAGAGGAGTGAAATCAACTACTGGGGGAAGTGTAATGATTGCATGAAGGAGTGGAAGAGGCTACTGGAAAGTGTAATGGATGCATGGAGGAGTGGAAGGGGTTGCTATGATGTTTGATGTCCGCACTGGGAACTGTAATGGTTGCATAGGGTCTCTACAAATAGACTAAGTCCTACCGGGAAGTGAAATAGCTATTATAATTGAGAGATTATAATTCTCCCTATATATTTCGAAAAGTATGTCAGACCTACATAACTCAATCAAACTGAAACTACTACTACATCTAAGCATAACGATGGATAGGACTCCGACCAAGAAAGTTGTTGAACAACCACTCTATGGTTCACCCGTTAGTCATAATATTTTGTACCAAGTCTTAAGCGTGACTACACTAATCTGAAGCGTGAGGTTAATGAATTGATTGAGAGGGTGGTTCGTGATTCAAGCATTGATTACCTAAAAGGCGTGATGTTGGAAGAGCATCCTCTAACTTCTCTCTATACTATGCTTTACGATATGCCCACACCATCCATCCAGAATGGAGCTAAGAGCAATTCTGTCATTGTTATCACTAGTGATACCGAATCCACCTCCAAGACCTCAAAGTCTCTTTCCGTGAACCAGAATATTGAGTAGTCCATACATTATGAAGTTTTATCTCAAGTTATCTTTTTTTGCTTGGTTACATGTTTGTCTACCCCTTATGGTGATATTTTTATTTAACTTGTTATGTTTTGGTGATGTTATCATGAAATGTCATATTAATGAATGAAATTATTATGTTTTGAATCTTTTTCTTTTTTATCTTAATGATCGTTTGATTCAAGTTAACAAAATATTCATATTGTCTTCAATATTTCAACTGTTCGTTTGATGCCTAGTGAAATGAAAGTACTAATAGTAACATTTGTAAAGATTAATTAAGTCCTTTAAAATTGGTCAAATTATTTTTCCAAATTAATATAGCACATTGAACTCAATAGTAACATTTCAAATTCAATATTTCAAATGTTCGTTTGATGCCTAGTGAAATGAAAGTAACATTTGTAAAGATTAATTAAGTCCTTTGAAATTGGTTAATATTTTTTCAGAATTAATATAGCACATTGAACTTATGACACCAACCTTGGACAATAGGAAAATGTATTGACAATAAATATGAAGATAGTTGAGTACTTGAAGATGCAAAATATAACAAATACTGAACTTATGAAGATAGTTGATGAGTACTTGAAGATATATAGTTGAGTACTTATGAATCAAAGTAGTACGGATTAAAACAGGTGCAAAATGATAACACTTTGGCACTTACAATGTTCCAACAATATGGACAAATTAAAACATTCGGTTCAATTCATAATACTTTTTTTTTAAAATGAACAATTTTGAAATCTTCATCCCTACAAACATTCCAGCTAACAACACAGATGACATAGCACTTTCTCCATTGTCACCTTCAACCCCAACATCACTTTCATCAACAAAAGAACTTGAAGATTTTTCTTCACTGGCAACATTTTCTTTTTGGAACTCAGTGAATGCTGCTATTGCTTCATCATAAGATTTGTAAGACTTGAAGATGCTTCCTTTGAAACCTATAACCATAGGAGCACACTCACACCAAGAGTTGTTTAATCCAGGATTTTTACCACGAAATACCACATACACCTTCGACGATGCCAATATATTATCAGCTTGAGATCCATTTCTAAACTCGTTGAACGCTGCTATGGCTTCATCATACGTTTTGAAGGCCTTGAAGATTTTGCTCTTGACACCAATAACCATAGGAGCACATTGATGCCAAGATTTGTACAATCCACACCTCTTACCACGAAACACTACATAAAATTTTGAAGCATTATTTCTCTTCCAGTGGTCCATTCCTTAATCTAACAATAAGAAAAGATAAGAGATGAAGAAGGAGAAAACAAATTAAAGATAGAAATATCAATGGGGGTCGTAAAAGCTTCTTGGTTGAAGCACTCTATATTTAAGTGTTAGGGTTAGAAAGTATATAGTATTATTTTAGTTTAGTGATACAGTAATATATAGACGGAAAATACAGTAGTTTAATCGTATTTTTTTAGTATACTATGTGTGTATTTTAGTGTATTTCGTTTAATTGGTATAGTACATGTATATGAGTACAAATTGCTTTATAAAAAAATAGTGTAGCATGCATGTGTAAATGTGAAAGAAGCACGGGGAATGTAAGATCATTAAACTAATTAGAGAGAATTAGAGGGAAAACAATAAAAAATACTAAAGGGTATATCTGAAAAACGAAAATGCCTAAATATCAATTATGCCCTCAAATGCCGTGCGAAGTTACCATAATACCCCCATTTGGGACATTTGGGCCAGAACGAGTTTGGCCAAATATATTTTCCGTAATGTTTTAGGAACAAAAAGTTGGTTATTTTCGTTTATGTGATAATTAAACGATAGTCTAGACTAATATAGTTATAATTAAGATAATAAAAATATCTTTCTTAGAAACTACGTAAAGATTTCTTACTTTAATAGACATATAATATGGAATACATGTAATGTAAATCATTCAAATTTTTATAAATAATATTTTATTTATGGTGAATGCCTATATTTTAAAGAGATTTTAGGGATTTTATTTTGTGGCTAAGTCAACCTTTCCCTATAATAGAGAGGTCTTATTCCATTGTAATTCATCCCAAAATTCAATAAGAATTCCCTCTCTCTCTCTTTCTCTGCAATAATCTTCTTCTTCTTTTATTGTTTTATAACACATTATCAGCACGAGACTCTAACCAATTGAAGCGAAGCTTTGGGATTGAGCATAATGATTGTCAATTGTTGCATGAACTTCCTTCATGATTAAATTCTGGATTTAAGGTAAGTATTTTACTTTATTTTTCTCTTTTAAATTCTTGAAATTCTATAATTTGATTTTAAAGACAAGCAAAGACAATAAATTTGGTTTATAACTCTAATAGAGTCGGAAAGAAATTATAACACCCAAAGTGGTAAAATTTCTACTCCTTGCCTTGATCAAATTCATGTATGATTGTAGGCAAAAAAATTGAAAACCATCCCATTGAATTTGCTTCATTTTTGTTCCCTTAAGAGAATGTGATAGGAGTATGTGATAAGTCTGAAAGAAGACAAAATTATTACTATGAAGGTATCAATGGATGTGGACGTGGCAATAGACGAAATTATAGTCGTCGTCATTGTGGTAATGAGAACAATAAGGATTCTCAAAATAATACTTCACTTTGTGAAAGTAATAATTGTCATTGATTTGACATGAGATTTTGTAAAGCACATATAGATGAATATGGTCCATTCATGATGTGAATGTGACAACATGTGATTTATGAATACACATTCATTCTTGAAAGAATATGAACGTGCTAGTGGTAGTGAACATATCTCACTCACCTCTAGAATGAGGTATGAGCAGAAATAAGAAAATAATGTCATTATTATGGAAGAATGGTACTTGATCACATACCTATTGTACGCCAAAATATTTTGACAATTTCATTATTAAAGAATAACAGTAATGCGAGAATAAATCTTGCATATAATTTTGACCATGACCATAAGGGTATAACTTTCTCTTTAAAAGAGATATTCACCTGTGATGACCCAAAAGGTCATCCCATGTTTTGTAAGTCAATTCTGTGTTTCGAGATCTAGAAAATCTCCTTCTATCTCACCTCGATTTGCGTGTGCAGCCCGTACATATAGCCGGAAAGCCTTTATGTGAAAAACTGAGGAAAATGATAGTTTTGTTTTTGAAATTTGATTTAAGTTGACTTTGGTCAATATTTTTGGTAAATGAATCCGGACCCATGATTTGACGATCCCGTAGGATCCGTAGGAAAATATGGGACTTGGGTGTATGCTCGGAATCGAATTCCGAGGTCCCAAGCCCGAGAAATGAATTTTTGAAAGAAATTGTTTTTCTGAAAATATAAAGGATTTTAGAAATTTGATTATGGTATCGGGCCCGTATTTTGGTTTTGGAGCCCAGTACAGGTTCAATATAATATTTATAATATGTCTGTAAAATTTGGTAAGAAACGGAAGTCGTTTGACGTGATTCGGACCCACGGTTGTATATTTTGATACTTTGAAAGTTATGGATAATTTCTTTGGTTTTTATGTTAAATTCGTTGTTTAAGAGGTTATTTTGGAGATTTGACTGCACGAGTAAGTCTGTAGAATATTCTTGAGTTTGTGTGCATATTTGGTTTGGAGCCCCGAGGGCTCAGGTGAGTTTTGGATAGGCGTTAGAGCATTTTAGACTTGAAAATCTGGTGTGTAATTGTTGTTGCTGGTGTCCAGGGATTTTACCCTATGCGAATGCATGGGATTCCAGGCGAACACAATGCATACGCGGGTAGAGGGTTGGTTAGTACTGTGCGAACGCACCACACCGGTTCGAACGCGGAGCACAGGAACCTTGCTCTACGCGAACGCACACAGTGGGATGCGAACGCATAGGCTTAGAGAGGGTTAGGGGCTGGGTAGGTTTTACTCAGTGCGAATGCACCCCCTTGGTCGCGATCGCGTAGTGTAGGGTCGGGAAGCCTGTGCGAACGCACAACTTATGTCGCGAACGCATAGGGCAATTTTTCCCAGTTATTTAAAAACAGAACCATTTCGGGATTAAGTCAAAAACTCATAACTTCTTCTTCAAAACTCCAATTTGGGCGATTTTTGAAAGAGAAATTCACTACAAAATCATAGGTATGTATCACTAACACCCATTAGATTTCTAGGCTTAAATCATGTTCTTAAGGGTAGAAAATTAGGGGTTTGCGTAGAGTTAGGGTTTTTTGATTAATTGGAATTTAGACCTCGTTTTGGGGTCGGATTTCAAAACTAATTGTGTATTCGGGCTCGTGGGTGAATGGGTGATCGGGGTTTGGTCAAAACCTCATGTTTTGACCAAGCGGGCCCGGGGTCGATTTATGACCTTTTGGAAAGAATGATAGGAAATCTATAATTAAGCATTGAAATTTAATTATTTAGCATTTATTGATGTTATTGAGTCAATTATGTCTAGATATAATCGATTTTGAGTCAAGTTCAAAAGGAAAAGCGGTGATTGAGGCTTGATTTTGGTCGTGGAAGTTGAGGTAAGTGTTGCTATGTGTTTATACCATGTTCAACGTATAGGTGAGGTGACGAGTACCTATACGTTGGTGTCAAGCATGCCCGTGAGTCGGATATTATGAATTATGTGATTTTCATTGATATGTACTATGTTATATCTTGAATTTCACTTTAGTGGTTGTCCATTTGGTGGAAATTCTTGGTAACGAATATAGTTAAGTATTTGTTTCGGTTGAGGTATCTTATGTAAATATATGTACTTGAGCGAGATTGGTTATAGTTCTGTCCCTTGTCGGGATGGTTATATTTTTACTGTTGTTCCTATGCCGGGATGTTATGATTTATGGTTCTTATTGTTGATCTTTGCTTGCCAGACTTCTGTTATTAATATTGTTTGGGTGAGGAAGAGTGTAAATCACGAAGGGTGATATCATGTATTGATTTTGTGAGGAAGAGTGTAAAGCACGAAGGGTGATGTCGTGTATTGATTTTGTGAGGAAGCGTGTAAAGCACGAAGGGTGATGACGTTCCATGTTATTATATTAAATGCACGAAGGGTGATGCCGTGCCATTTCTATTTATTATTCTGAGGATGAGAGTAAAAGCACGAAGGGTGATGTCGTGCTCTGTTTTCTCTGTGTTTGTTATTTCCTGATGTTACTTAGATAGTTGAACCGTTGTCTTGATTCGTTATTTCTGTTATCTGATATTGTTTCCCCCCCAGCATGTTTCTCCTTTTTCTCTTGTACTTAACTGGTTAATCTTGTTGTTATTGTTTTCTTCTGAATATTATTAAATTACACAGGTTGTCTTGATTGTCGTGTCCTAGAATCGTCACTACTTCGTCGAGGTTAGGCTCGACACTTACTGAGTACATGGGGTCGGTTGTACTTATACTGCACCTGCACATCTTTTGTTGTGCAGATCCCAGTACAGGACCCTTTGGACATTAGAGCTAGGAGGTTGCCTTCAGTCCTTTCGGAGACACCGAGGTAGTCCTTCAGGCGTCCGCAGACCTTGGCGTCCCCTTCAACTTCTTTATTTCTGTTTTAGTTATTTCAGAACCAGATGTATTTACTTCTTTCAGACCGTTACATATATTATTCGTAGATAGTCTGTGATATTGTGACTCCACTATTCTGGGATTTGGTTAGTTTTGGTGAAATTGCGTAAAGGCTTTGTATTGGAATATATATATCTTGCTTCATCTTAGATTCTTATTCATGTTAATGTGGAAATTCAACTGTTTCGATTGTTAATAAAGGAATAAAGTAAATTGAATACTGAGTTGGCATCTCTAGCGGGTTAAACGTTAGGCGTCATCACGGTCCCGACGGTGGAAAATACGGGTCGTGATAGGTTGGTATCAGAGCACTAGGTTGGTTAGGTCTCACAATTGACGGAAAAGCTTAGTAGAGTCTGAGGGATCGGTACAGAGACGTCTGTACTTATCCCCTAGAGGCTGCAAAGTTTAGGAATATCTTCACATCTATTCTTCTCTGTCGTGCGGTTTGACTTCTAAATGCTAATTGAATTTCTATACTATTCTCTCGCAAATGGAGAGAACACGTGTTTCTTCATCTACTGATCAGCAGCCCGAGGCTCCAGTTGCAGCTCCAACGAGGGGCCGAGGACGAGGCCGAGGCCGTACTAGAGGCCGAGGCAGGGGCAGTGTTGATACCCAATTTTTCCTCAAATTATTTTAAATTTTCATATATACCTTCAAAATCAGTTTTTATAATAGTTGGTATTTCCCCATAATTTTTTCACATTTTTTATCAATTTATTTCTAGTTTATCCAGTACTTTTACGTCCAATAATTAAACATAAATTGCATTGCAAATAATTTCAAAACATTTCTTGGTTCAATATATCATTTTAATCCTATTAGGATTTAATTATTTCACAAATTAACCAAATTTGGCATTATTTGGCTATAATTACAATAGCCTTGCAATCATAGCCTAATTATACGTTCTATGCTATTTTAATTCAATAATTAGTTATTTTATATTTTAAATACTAGTTAATCACCTTAATTTCACCTATTTAGCCTTAATTTCAATTTATGTAATTACTAGCTATTTTTATTAATTATTTATCTAATTTTAATGGGTATTTAACAAATAGCCATCTCTATTTAAATTCTAGCCTAAATTAAACCTGGTCTCTAACCCAATTAAATAACCCATCAGACCCCCAAGCCCAATATCCTATCTACCCGGCCCAACTTAGAGTCAATCTTGACCGTTGATCAAATTTGATCAACGGTCCAGATCTCCCTCTTCCTAATTTAACCCCTAATGACTACCCCCCCATTCATTTCCCCCGTTCCCATTCTCTCTCAACCGTCTCTCTATCTCCCTCTCTGTATCTCTGATTCTCTCTAGAACCTTCCACATTCCCTCCTTTCTGATGGACTCGGTCTATCTTCTTCGGCCACCTCCCTTGCCGAAAACCATGGCCTCTCACCATCTCTGAGTCTCTATGTATATTCTGAGCTATTCCGTTGTTTTTCTCAAAGATTCTCCGATTTTCTCTAAAATGGCTCTTCGTTTTCAAACTGGGGTTTCATGACCCCTTTTAAACGATTTTTCTATGACTTTTCAGTATTATCCTAAGGTCTTTACTGCGTTTTAATTGTTTATTTAAAATCCTCTATCTTATTTAAGTTGTTGTGTTGAAACCCCTAATTTCTAGTCCTAAACCCTAAGTTCCTGATTTTGTCTTTGATAATATGTGTTTGCGTCTCATGAGCTTTATGATTCTCTAATATTTTACCCTATGTTGTTCATATATGTCTCTGATTTTTCTTGCTTTTCCACTTACATTACTGTTCACTCTGTGATTCATGTGAATCCCTAATTTCGTATGATTTCACTATTAGGGTTTCTGACTTCTTGCCTATTATCTATTTAATTCATGCTAATTTCCTTTAATTGATGTTATTCCTATTCGAATCCCCGATTCTATGCAATTTTACTTTGTTAGGGTTCCTGATTTATCTCTTTTGCTTATATTATGTTCATTCCGTACATGCATAAAAGTCTTTAGTACTTAGTATTATTTTCTATTATTTGAATCCTTGATTCCTTGTGATTGAAAACCTTTACTGATTTCCTATGGGGATATTCTTACTAATTTCCGACCTTTAGTTTATTTCTTACCTTGTTACATGATTAGCTTACTGTTAATTGGTTCCTATTTCTTTAATTAGAATCTGACGAACCTAACCTAATTACCTTCTCTATACTTGCACTATTTGAATATTCCATTTAGCTATATATGGTCTCTTTCCTTATTTCTTACTTACCGTTTGAATAACTCCCTTAATTATGGGAGTACTTGGACTGATTTCACTCTGATTGATTCCAAGTTCCACAATTGTTTATTCATTCAGATTTTTACCTTACGTTTCACCCAGCTTTCAAAACTATATATATGCATACTCTTCTCTCATTAGAGGACACAAACTAATCGGGTTCAATAACTCTCTCTCACATCTAAAACTCTCTATTCTCTCTGCTGTGCTACTTGTTATTACTCTAAGTTAACCAGCTGCAAGTCAAGGCTAACTATTGTGCATCTCTTACTTCTTACTTTGTATTACTGCATTCACTTCACTTGTATGTTCTAATTCAACTTTCAATCTCAAACCAACATGTTTCTATTACTGTTGCAATTCATTGTGTTTCTGATATGCTTCTATTTACTATTATGTTGTTCAACATGTAACTAAAGTCCTGGATTCCATCTAGCATGTCAAGTTATGCTTTACTAACCAACATGTCTTTGTGTACCTGAAACCTGTCTTTATGTGAATCTCCATGCTTATGTTCGGTACATTAGTTTAATTAGGGTGTACTCTACTGTCTTAAACGTTTTGATACTGTTATGTTAGTCTAATCCTATACCCTACTGTATCCCCAGTTCCCTGAACCCTTTAGGAACTTCTGATTGTATACCTATGCATATTTCTTCCTGCTACATGCTTGCTCTCACATGCTATGTATTTGTCCCTCAAACCCCATCACCCCTGCTTGTGGTTGCTGGATTGTTCTTGGTCCTTTGTGTGATGCTGAAGTTGTTTGGTCCTGAGGTTGGTGTTTATGCTCTTTCAAATTGTTTCCTCATTTAAACTTTGGTTATGAAATCATTTCAATCAAACCTCCTTTTCTCAAAACTCTTTCCTACTCAACCTTCTTTCAAAACTATGTCAAGCACTCTCACTCAACTCTTAGACCCCTTAAGTTTTGCCCCCTTTGTGTGAGCATTGCTTTGGGACCCCTGAGCTCCCTCTGAACTTTGACACACTAAGACTGGCCATTCCACACTGCACTTACTCTACCTTGGCAATGAAATCTGGGTGTGAGCACTGCCTGGGATCCCTTCAAGTCTTTAGGGAACTCTGACACACCCGAATTATGAGAAAGGCTGTGAAATACCTTGGCATTGAGGACATGGAGATATAGGCCTATACTCTAGGCTCCCTATAGTTAACTTCTTATTTTCTTTTATTTCAGTTATGTAATTCATATCCGATGGCCTGTAATAATTATTTGTAAAACAACTCTAGGGTTGGATAGTTAAAAGGGGTGGGTACTATGCATGCGGTAGTATAGTCAAGGGTAGAAATCATGCTCATAGGTCTACTTTTCTTCTGTGTGCAATAGCAGCCATGATTAGGTATAATATATGCCAAGCATGCCATGCATTAGATATCATGTTCCCTAGGATCCATATATGTACTGTTTTTAGCGTCTCATCATCACTTAGAAACCCTATCTCTAAGGTAAATAACGACATAAAAACAAACTAATGTGATTCTGTCCTATGTGCATCTTACATGTCCTGAAAACATTCAGAAATTTTGTTCTAGATAAATGTGTTAACATCAGTGGTCATTTATGCACTCATCATGCTATACGCTTAGAAATCCTGTCATTAAAATAATTTTGTTCTAGATAAATGTGTTAACATCAGTGGTTATTTATGCACTCATCATGCTATACGCTTAGAAATCCTGTCATTAAACAACATTAAAATAAAATGTCATTTTTGCCTATTCTGAAACTGTGCATAACGTGGTATGCATTTAGAAATCCAGTTTCAAGTTATTCTTCATGTTCCTACATTAGAAATCATGCTCTACGATCACAATCATCCAATCACACTTGGTCTAATTACTAAGTATGAAACAATTCACTCTGTTCTAAACTAGTAATAAATTCCTATGTATTCTGCAACATTTAGAACTACATGTTTTTTTTTTTTTTGAATATAACAACCTGAAACTGTCAAAAACTCTAAACAACTATTGCATATCCTCCCACGCCTAGGCAAGCCTTAGTTAATCAACCTTAAAAAAAATAAAAACTGGGATTGTCTTCTTGTGATTAATACCATCATGCTTAAAACCAGTAGGCAAAACTGATTAGGACTTCCTCTCCGAGTTATGCAATAAAATCTGTCTATGTTGTTATCACTTAGATACCATGCTTAGGATCTGAATTTGAATCTGGACCTTAACTGTGTATGAGTCATGATGTTTATGTGTATTATTTGTAGAGGTATACCTGAGCCTTCTATTTGTTTTCCATGCTCCCCTTAATTGAAGTCCTGTCTGTTTTCTTATATGTCGCTTAGTATTTTACCTTTAAAACTTAAGGGTCCGCCTAGAACCTCCTTTATAGGATAGAAGTCTTAAACTCCTCGGGGACTAATAGGAATGGACGGGTAACAACATGCAATAGAGGTCGAGACGAACACTCGCTTTAATTACCTTCATCGGGTGGGAAAGGGTAGATATGGATATGATGACCGGTGCTCTAATACCACGTGTAGCCCTCTTTGAGGAGTGTCATACCGGGTATTGCATTGATGTGATCCATATTATAAACAAACCTAGGATACCCCCCTTACCCCATAATCAGGATTAGACTATAATCCTTTTCAATAATCCATTAGTTATTACACATTTTCAAACTTGTAACTTATATGTGCCTAGGCTATGAACATTTCCAAATCCCCTATTATTTGGGCCTTAATTGTTTACTTGCTAATCGTACAAATTAACAAAAGCTATTTGGTTGGGAACCACACTTGTGGATCCTGAGGGGTGCCTAACACCTTCCCCTTAGGATAATTTCAAGCCCTTACCATGTCTCTGGTTATCAAACCTAGTTGTAAATGAACCCCAATAGGTGCTCTAACGCACCTTAAAATCGTTAGGTGGTGACTCTTCAAATAAATAAACCCCTTTACCAAAAGGAATGAGTTGTCCCAACCAATTTCATTAAACCCTTTTAAACCGGGCCCCGAAAGGAGTAATTGGGGCAAAAGGGGGCGCGACAGCATGGCGACTCTGCTAGGGATTTCAAGCTTTTACCTTTTTCAAATTGCTTTGTGAATTTGTACTTCTTCCCATGAGAAATTACTTGTTTATTTCCTTTAAGCCTTTAATTTCTCTCAAAAGTAACTGACATATCTTTCTTGTTTCCTTCCTTTGTAACCGCTTTAAATTATAAACTATTATATTTACTGCTTTCATAAACGTGCAAATACGTGACTACGTGTTTACTATTTATTGCATTATTCATGATCCAACATTCATACTCCACTCGTGCCAAACAAAATCCTATAGCAACGCTTGATGAGTGGTTGCGCCCTTCCTATATCATTACCCCTTAAATTCGGAAAGGCTTATTTGCGGTAAAACTTCAGTCAACGGTGCAATCTACAGTTTCGTGCCTTTCCCTCTTGAGTTATCCGCTCAAGGGTACCGGTCTAAAACCCCATATAAAACCGTACTCCATTATCCTGTTGCATGCATCATGGTCAAACCTAGTCAGACTAACGTGTTGTCCGCACAATAGCCTTTAAGATAGCCTTGTCCAAAAGTCCACTGGGTTTCCATAAACCCAAACGGACATCACCACAGTGCATTTATTTGGAGAATTAATGCTTCATGCTAATTTTTGATGTTAAATAGTCGAGTCTGGTATGGGTAAGGGCTTAGCCTTGTTTACCTTGTAGAAATATGAGGCACAAAGTCCCCATATTCGACATGGTCACCAATATCCACCAAAAATTACTAAGTTGGTGGGAAGATATGCATTCCAGTGACAAAACCCTCTTCAAGAAATATCTGGGTAATCTACCATCCCTCCTGGATATCCAGCCTAACAACATGATGATAGAGGTTGTTACTCTATTCTGGGACTGCAAAAGGGCCGTCTTCCGCTTTGGGGACATCGAAATGACACTTTTGTTAGAGGAAATAGGAGGATTGGCCGGTATAGCTTGGGAAACTCCGGGTTTGCTAATGCATGAGAACCGCATAGGCAAGGGTTTCTTAAAAATGATGGGTCTGAAGAAGAACGCAGAATTGGGATGCCTGAAAGAATCATACATTCCTTTTGACTACTTGTATGAAAGGTACGACCGTAGCAAATCATATCGTACCTTCCATGATGAATTTTCCATCACATCCTTGGGACACATCCACCGAATGTTATTCGTCTTCATGTTTTGCTTCCTGGGTCTAATTGTATTTCCAATGAAGAAAGAAAGAATCCATACTAGGTTGGCTATGGTAACCAAGACACTAATGGAGGGAATTGGTGGGCAAAACTTCAGCATCGTGACCATGATCATTTCAGACATATACCAAGCCTTAGAGAAGTGCCAAAGAGGAGCAAAACGCTTCGAGGGTTGCAATTTATTACTACAACTTTGTCTTTTGGAACATCTCCAAAGGGGCCAATACTGACAAGAAATTTAGTGAAGGGCGTGGAATGACCACATCGCTTTCCACCATCCAAAGCGAATGACCTACATCCCTGACATATTTGCTCAACCTGAGAATGCCAAAGAATGGGTTGAGCTCTTTGATAATCTGACTGAAGAGCAAGTCCAATGGATGTTCGAATGGTTTCCAACAGAAGAGTTCATCGCCCGGTCGAGAGATTCACCATTCTTGATACTGATTGGTCTGAGAGGAACATGCCCTTACGTCCCTCTTTGGGTTATGAGACAAGCATGTAGGAAGCAAGTCATACCAAGGGTCGAAGAGATGAGCCATTTCCGAGCTGACTTCCAAAATGAGGACAGTCCTCACAAGTGCCAAGCCCAACACATGTGGCACTGCAAGATCGTAATGGATAAAGACACCATTGAGCCAGACAGATATCACGTCGGTTGCTCCCCTTTCAATTAGGGATGGTTGGAAGACAATTGGGATGGTCTGGGCAAGACATGGTACGTTCGAGGCCACAGGATTATATATGAAAAGGCCGAGGCGCAGGTCAAATACAACCAGCTGCGCAAAAGGATACGTGAATGCGAGAGCGAGCACCGAGAAATACATTAGTCCAACAAGAAGCTGATTGAGAAATGGAAAGACATGGCCATTAGTACCAACAAGAGGCTAGGGTACTTAGAGCGAGGCATAGTCGAGCTGGAATGCAAATTCATCAAAAGGGTTGAGGATTGTCAAAAGGCTGAAGGTACCGAAGGTGGACATCTAGCCAGAGCGTACCTACTGATGGGACTTCGCGAGCTGGGGAATCTGTTTGAGGGAGCCAAGAATTCCGAGTCAGGGGAAGGCCCTTCTAGGACCAAGTAGATAGGAATTTACTTTTTCGCTTTATTAATGTAATAAGGCCAATGGCCATTAGTGACCTTTATTTCTTGTTTATCTAGTGTCATTTTGGGATACGTCTACTTTTTATCAATGAAATGAAGCATTTAGCATTTTAAGTTCTCCAAATCAATTTGTCGCTAGGCCTACCTCAGGCACAAAGAGGTTCCCAAATTAGGACGTGCTTTACATTCTCGTACTATGTGTTTAAATACTGCAATACTTTTTCATAATCCTCGCTAACTTGACTACCTTTTGTTTTTTTTGTTTTTGTTTTCTTTATTTTATTCCCCTCCCCAAAGATTAGTTCGTGCACTCTGGCATCATCATCTTATCTCACAAGATCCAGGGGCCCTCCAACCACTCCTCCTCCTAGTCCTCCTAAAGGCAAAGGCAAAAAGAAAATGGAAGATTCAAGCAACATCAGAAAGGAAAACACGATTGAATGGGTAGAGGCCACTGATGTCCAGGGTATTCGGGTTCCAAATGAGAATATGTCACAACTTGAACATAAGTTATTGAAGTTCCAAGAAGAGCTTGATCAGGTTCAAAATTTGGCAAACCTGTCATTCACCCTCAGCGTCCCAGACGTCAACCTCCCCAACACTCAAAATCCTACACCTCCTCAAAATATCCCAAAACAGCAGAATCATCCCGCACCTCACCATAACGCCACTCCACCAAAGAACCAATGTAACACGTTCCATACCCCAAATAACACTCCACTACTTATCCCAGAACCTCAGAACTCCACAAACGACCATATCTACACCCATGCACCAGGCCATCATAACAATCCTATCTACGTGGAGACCATGCCACACACCACTCCACCTATATCATACACACCTGAGTCTGATAAAAAGGATCTCCTTATCAGGAACTTGGCCGAGGAACTTAAGAAGCTGACCAGCCGGGTTCAAGGCGTTGAGGGAAGTAGGGGAGTCGAAGGGCTGAACTATGAGGACCTCTGCATACAACCTGATGTCGAACAGCCAGAAGGGTACAAACCTTCTAAGTTCGAAATGTTTGATAGTACAGCTGATCCAAGAGTCCATTTGAGGACCTATTGTGACAAGCTGGTTGGACTAGGGAAAAATGAAAGGATCCGTATGAAGCTGTTCATGAGGAGCTTGAAAAGATATGCCTTGTCTTGGTACATCAGCCAAGATCCCAAGAAGTGGTCAAACTGGGTGAGCGTGGCATCTGACTTCATGTACAGGTTTAGATTAAATAAAGAGAACGCACCAAACGTGTTCTACATCCAGAATTTGAAGAAGAAGCCCATAGAGATATTTCGAAAGTATGCTACTCGCTGGAGGTCCAAAGTTGCAAAGGTCAGACCCGCCTTAGAGGAGGAGCAAATGAACAAGTTTTTTGTCCGTGCTCAGGACCCGCAATACTATGAACGGTTGATGATGATTGAGAACCACAAGTTCTCCGACATCATCAAATTGGGTGAAAAGATTGAAGAAGGTATTAAAAGTGGTATAGTCACAAATTTCGAAGCCTCTCAGCTACGAATAAGGCTTTACAGTCCGCTGATGTGTCCAAGAAAAGGGACGTGGGAGCCGTGATGGTTTCACAGAGAACCAAATCTCCCCTAAATACCTAACTTACCCAACACCTCCACTCACATATCAACCAACCCCAAATTACCAAGCACTCTCACCCTCATACCAAGCTCCACCACCAACTTATCAATTATCTCCACCACCTACATATTAACCTGCTTCACCCAGATACTCCCAACCCGCTCCTGTTTACCACACCTACAACTCTCAACCATCCCATTATCAATCACCTCCTGCACGCCAAAACTTCCCTAGACCCCAACCTAATTTTGATCACAGACCTCCAAAACAATATACCGCTATCGCCGAACCTATCGACCAGCTATATGAGAAGCTAAAGGATGTTGGTTATGTAACACCCATCCCTACTGCAACCCTTGAGAATCCTTCTCAGTGGGTTAACCCAAAGAAGTCCTGTGCATACAACTCCGGCATGAAAGGACACACCATCGATGAATGTCGTTCTTTGAAAGATAAGACACAGTCCTTGATTGAAAACAAGATCATTGTGGCGAAAGAATTCGCTCCAAACGTTCGCAACAATCCTCTTCCAGACCATAAGGGTGGAGGTATCCACATGATTGAAATAGAAGATGATTGGGATCCCGAGGGATCAATCGGGTTGATCGTGGAAGGCGATGACCCAAAAGAAACCGGCAGTTACTCTCAATCCAATGATAGTCCAGATTCAGCCGGCTGAGAATGCTGAGGTAGACATGTCTATGCCTCTTGAGTTTGAAACTGAGTCACCCTCAAAGACACCAGCACCAATTGAGGTTGAAATTCGTGTCTCCGACAAATGTACCTACACCGTTTGAGGTTGCGGTCTTGCCACCTAAGATACATATTCCGTTCGAAGTAAGGGTAGCCGCGCCGATCACAGTAGCGATATCAACCACACCACCCTTCTATACTAATGTTGTACCATGGGATTATACAACCGAGGTAAGAAGGAAAGTCAAGGTCAAGACTGAAGAGGCTACTGCAACACACGGTATGACAAGAACTGGTAGAGTCTATACCCCTGAACATCTGGCGAAATCAAGCAAGCAGGATTTTAATTGACCACCATTATCGAGACAGGTCCGGACGATCTTTGGAGGAAAGTACAAGCTAAGGAGTATTCGGTCATCGACCAGCTAAAGAAGACGTCAGCACATATATCAATTCTTTCTTTGCTGCAAAATTCTGAGACGCATATGAGTGCTTTGTTAAAAGTGTTGAATGAAGCATATATGCCGAACAATACCATTGGCAGGGAAATAGCCAATATGGTAGGCCAAGTGTTGGAAATCCATAAGATCACCTTTTATGAAGACGAGCAGCCACCTGAAGGGCTGGGTCACAACAAAGCACTGCTCATAACCGCGCAGTACGAAGACTATTTCATTACCAGAAATTTGATCGATGGAGGATCCAGTCTCAATATCTGTCCGTTGATAACGTTCAAGAATATGGGCAAAGGGCTGCATGAGATAAAGGATGGAGAAATCAATGTAAAGGTTTAGATGGTTCTTAGAGGTCCACCATTGGTGAGATCAGTCTGTGCCTGCAAATGGGACAAACTTGGTTCGAGGTTGGCTTCCAAGTAATAGATGTACCAGTGTCCTACAACTTGCTATTAGGACGACCCTGGATCCATGTTGCTGGGGCCGTAGCATTAACACTGCATCAGGTAGTGAAGTTCAAATGGAATCACCAGGAAGTGATCATTCACGGCGACGTTAGAAACCCTATTTACAGTCGTCAAACTATTCCGGTAATCGAGGGGAGAAGGAAGCTAGGTGGAGAAACTTACCACCACATTGAACGGGTCAATTCCATTGATTAGGACAAATGGTGGGATAGCAAAATCACAAGCATGATGAATTTGTGGGGGTATGAGCCAGGTAAAGGGCTCGGCAAGAACCTCCAAGGGATCTCCAAACCTATCAAGCTCAAGAAACACAGCACCACTTTCGGTTTAGGATATGAGTACACTTGGGAAGAATTAAAGAGCTGGTTGCTGCCATGGCGTGGTCCTTACTATCCACTAGAGCATCTGATACCGCGCCCGAAGCAGACTTTTCACCAGGCTGGCATTATTTATGGGACAAAAGAAGAGGAAGAACTTGCCGCATTGAGAAATTTATTCCTAGAGGACAATGACATGGATTGTTGTGTTATTCTCAAGGAGGAGGGGGAGGAAAGCCCTTCCATTCAGGCCGTAAGTAGAGAGGCATATCTCAAGAATTGGACCGTCAGAACAACCAAAGCCCGACGAGCCTCGGGGTAGCAAGGCTAAAACAAGCATTGTTCATTGTTTTCTTTAATAAATGATTTTTGTTTCACATTTTTCAAATTCCTGCAATAAGACCTTCGATGTTCAAAACAATTATTCAATTTATCAAAAGCATTTTTAATTTTCTTATGAATAAATATTTATTGCTATCATTTTTCTCTCATTACGTTACCTATACAACATTACTATTACCTGTCTTAATGAACCAATGACTGTGACATGCAATGAGGCAACGCAACAAATGAACATTGATTCGGAAGAAGATGATATACCCGACGAGATTTTCAAAGAAGTTGAGAATTTTGAGAACAGACCTAAGTCCAACCTGGACGAGACCGAAATTGTCAACTTAGGAGACTCAGAAAATATGAAGGAAACTCGCATCAGCATTCATTTGTCGCCGTCAAAGAAGAAAGAATACACAGAATTTCTAAAGGAGTATGCGGACATATTCGCCTGGTCGTATGATTACATGACTGGTCTGAGTACATCTATTGTGGCTCACAAACTTCCAACCAATCCAATGTGTCCGCCAGTAAAGCAAAAGCTCAAAAAGTTTAAACTTGATATAAGCTTAAAATCAAGGAAGAAGTCACCAAGAAAATCAACGCTAAGGTTCTCAGGGTAGTGGAATACCGGACATGGTTAGCCAACATTGTTCCAGTACCGAAGAAAGATGGGAAGGTCAGAGTCTGTGTCGACTACCGGGATCTCAATCGGGCTAGTCTGAAGGATGACTTCCCTTTGTCAAATATACACATCCTGATTGACAATTGCGCCAAGCATGAGCTACAGTCATTCGTGGATTGCTTCGCTGGTTACCATCAAATCTGGATGGATGAGGAAGATGCTGAGAAGAAGGCTTTCATTACGCCATGGGGAGTATATTGCTACAAGATGATGTCGTCCGGCCTAAAGAATGTAGGGGCCACCTACATGAGAGCTATGACCACTATCTTCCACGATATGATACACAAAGAGATTGAGGTATATGTTGATGATGTTATTATCAAATCCAAGAAAACCAGTGATCACATAGCATACTTGAAGAAGTTCTTCAACAGGTTGCGAAAATACAATCTGAAACTGAATCCCGCAAAGTGTGCGTTCGGGGTTCCTGCCGGTAAATTGCTCGGGTTCATTGTCAGCCGCCGAGGGATAGAACTGGATCCGTCAAAGGCCAAAGCCAATCAATTCAGACGCAGTCAAGTGCTACTATGTGTAATCTTTATGCTTTCTCAATGTTTTAAATTGAACTACGCCTGACTTGATTCCCGTTTAAGAGGGGATACGTAGGCAGGCCTATGGGTTCGGTCACAATTCAATAAAATTTTAATTTTCCCCCGCAATTGGAAACTGGGGCAGAATTTTGAGGAGGACCCTCAAAATTCCGAAGCAATTTCAGTCGATCGCCGCACGAGCAACAATCAGAAACATCAACCCATCAAACTGGGGGAGAATTTTGAGGAGGACCCTCAAAATTTTGTAGCAGGAGAGGCTGCAATGTCTCGAGCCACGTCACGGTTGTCGGTTCATCTAAAAACTATTTTTTTAATTAATTAATTAATTATACATTATGTCATACTTTTACAAAATCATGCATACTTATTTTTTAAACAACTTTGTTTAGTAAACGCTACCCCAATGATACAAACAATATCATCAGATCAAGCCAAACGAGTCAAGCAAAGCCAGCGGGGATACGAACTAACCTTCCCCTTACAGAACTCACGATTTTTCTTTGGATGCAGGCAGTAGGGTTTCCAGATCCCTAAATATGTTGTCTGCCCAGGGGACAAATAATGTTCAAAATGCGATTCTCAAAACCGTTGCACTTGCCGATGTTTGCTATCAGCACATGCAAATAATTCTCCGTAGTCACAATGCTGCAATAATCACAATGCCGCAATCTTCTATTAGCTAAGAAACTCTATTGTCATTTTATTTCTTGCATAAGTGTACTATTCTGCCTTTCGAGGTTAAGCTCTACCTCCCCTGCATTCGCATCTTGCATAAGGCTACTATTCTGCCTTCCAACCTACATAAGGATGCCCTTCTACCTTCCAACTTCCATAAGGCTACCATTCTGCCTTCCAACTTGCATAAGGATACCATTCTGCCTTTAGAGACTAAGCATTGTCTCCACCTGCATCTGCATTATTTCATAAGGCTACCATTCTGCCTTCCGAGGTTAAGCTTTATCTCCATCTGCATTCGCATCTCTGCATAAGGCTACCTTTCTGCCTTGCGAGACTAAGCACCGTCTCCATCTGTATTTTTGCATAAGGCTACTTTTCTGCCTTCTAAAGGCTAAGCTCTGCCTCCAATTTACTTTTCGAGACTAAGCGTTGTCTCAAACACTATTTACTTCATTTTCCTTTCGGGCTAAGCTCTGCCCTTCAATACGCAAGACTAAGCTCTATCTTATCATCATATACTATTGCATTTCCATGGGCTGAAAATCGCCAACTCGTCCAAAGGCGTCATCGTTCGGAGGCACCATCTTCATGGCCCGAGAACACCATACCATGGCCTGGGGATCTCTTTCAATCTTGCATATCATTATTCAAAGGCGTCATGGTTCGGAGGCACCATCTTCATGGCCCGAGAACACCATACCATGGCCTGGGGATCTCTTTCAATCTTGCATATCATTATTCAAAGGCGTCATGGTTCGGAGGCACCATCTTCATGGCCCGAGAACATCATTTCATGGCCTGTGAATCCTGCATCAATCAATCCATAGCCCAGGACGTCATGGTCTAAGGACGTCATCCTTAACCGTCCGAAGACAACATTCATAGTCCGACGAGAACTTGCATCATGCTTAAATTACGCACAATATATGCTTGTATCGTTTATCTGCAGGTGATTCGGCGAGCAATGGCCGTCCTAGTAGGAGCGTTCCCACTCCAGTTCTCCTAACTACCCCGTAAGCCGCTTATTCATCCAGTCATATATGTTGCGTCCGTTCTTGTAAAAAACTTCATCGGTATACTTCTCCGATGACTCCTGAACTACATACGACCTGATTCTTGTAAAACCAAGGATATGTAGGCAACTCAAAAACCAGGATGCGGCCTAAAACCTTTCAATCCATTTCGCTCGGTCAAAATTGTCCATCATATCTTTACCCGACAAGTTTTTCATCCTTCCCGGGTAAAGGGGGGCAGCTGTTGATACCCCATTTTTCCTCAAATTATTTTAATTTTGCATATATACCTTCAAAATCCGTTTTTATAATAGTTGGTATTTTTTCATAATTTTTTCACATTTTTTATCAATTTATTTCTAATTTATCCAGTACTTTTACGTCCAATAATTAATCATAAATTGCATTGCAAATAATTTCAAAACATTTCTTGGTTCAATATATCATTTTAATCCTATTAGGATTTAATTATTACACAAATTAGCCAATTTGGCATTATTTGGCAATAATTACAATAGCTTTGCAATCATAGCCTAATTATACATTCTATGCTATTTTAATTCAATAATTAGTCATTTTATATTTTAGATACTAGTTAATCACCTTAATTTCAACTATTTAGCCTTAATTTCATTTTATGTAATTCATATCTATTTTTATTAATGATTTATCTAATTTTAATGGATTTTAAAAAATAGCCATCTTTATTTAAATTCTAGCCTAAATTAAACATGGTCTCTAACCCAATTAAATAACCCATCATACCCCCAAGCCCAATATCCTATCTACCCGGCCCAACTCAAAGTCAATCTTGACCGTTGATCAAATTTGATCAACGATCCAGATCTCCTCCTTTCTAATTTAACCCCTAATGACTACCCCCCATTCATTTCCCTCGTTCTCATTCTCTCTCAACCGTCTCTCTATCTCTGGTTCTTTCTAGAACCTTCCACCTTCCCTCCTCTCCGATGGACTATGTCCATCTTCTCCGGCCACCTCCCTCGCCGGAAACCATGGCCTCTCACCATATCCTAGCCTCTGCCTCATCGCACGCTGGTTTGACACTACCCTGATGTCCTCAGGTGAACCTAGAGCGGTTCAACTCCCACCTATGGCCTTTCATTCTATTTTTCGGCCATCTCCGGCCGTTCGACTAAGATCTATGACTTTCTGGCTAAAACCGATAATATTTTGAGGGTTTCTTATCTTTTCTGGGTTCTCTTTGAAACCCTAACTCTTAAAACTTTCCGATTCTTTTAGATCTATGATAGATCTGTGTATATTCTGAGCTATTCCGATGTTTTTCTCAAAGATTCTCCGATTTTCTCTAAAATGGCTCTTCATTTTCAAACTGGGTTTCATGACCCCTTTTATACGATTTTTCTATGATGTTTTAGATCCTAAGGTCTCTACTGTGTTTTAATGGTTTATTTAAATTCCTCTACCTTATATGAGTTGTTGTGTTGAAACCCCTAATTTCTAGTCCTAAACCCTAAGTTCCTGATTTTGTCTTTGATAATATGTGTTTGCGTCTCATGAGCTATATGATTCTCTGATATTTTACCCTACGTTGTTCATCTATGTCTCTGATTTTTCTTGCTTTTCCGCTTACATTACTGTTCGCTCTGTGATTCATGTGAATCCCTAATTTCGTATGATTACACTACTAGGGTTTCTGACTTCTTGCCTATTGTCTATTTAATTCATGCTAATTTCTTTAATTGATGTTATTCCTATTCGAATCCCTGATTCTCTGCAATTTTACTTTATTAGGGTTCCTGATTTATCTCTTTTGCTTATATTGTGTTCATTCCGTTCATGCATAGAAGTCTATAATAATTCGTATTATTTTCTAATTATTTGACTCCCTTATTCCTTATGATTGAAAACCTTTACTGATTTCCTATGGGGATATTCTTACTAATTTCCGACCTTTAGATTATTTCTTACCTTGTTACATTATTAACTTACTGTTAATTGGTTCCTATTTCCTTAATTAGAATCTGACGAACCTAGCCCTATTACCTTCTCTATACTTGCACTGTTTGAATATTCCTTTAAGCTATATATGGTCTCTTTCCTTATTTCTTCCTTACCGTTTGAATAACTCCCTTAATTATGGGAGTACTTGGGTTGATTTCACTCTGATTGATACCAAGATCCATAATTGTTGATTGATTCTGATTTTTACCTTACTTTTCACCCAGCTTTCAAAACTATATATATGCATACTTTTCTCTCATTAGAGGACACGAACTAATCTGGTTTAATAACTCTCTCTCACAACTAAAACTCTCTATTCTCTCTTCTATTCTACTTGATATTACTCTAAGTTAATCGGCTGCAAGCCAAGGCTAACTATTGTGCATATCTTACTTCTTACTTTGTATTACTGCATTCACTTCACTTGTATGTTCTAATTCAAATTTCAGTTCTCAAACCAACATGTTTCTATTACTGTTGCAATTCATTGTGTTTCTGATATGCTTCTATTTACTATTGTGTTGTTCAAGATGTAACTAAAGTCCTGGATTCCATCTAGCATGCCAAGTTATGCTTTACTAACCAGCATGTCTTTGTGTACCTGAAACCTGTCTTTATGTGAATCTCCATGCCTATGTTCGGTACATTAGTTTAATTAGGGTGTAGTCTATTTTCTTAAACTTTTTGATACTGTTATGTTAGTCTAATCCTATACCCTACTGTATCCCCACTTCCATGAACCCCTTAGGAACTTCTGATTGTATACCTATGCATATTTCTGCCTGCTACATGCTTGCCCTCACATGCTATGTATTTGTCCCTCAAACCCCATCACCCCTGCTTGTAGTTGCTGGACTTTTCTTGGTCCTTTGTGTGATGCTGAAGTTGTTTGGTCCTGAGGTTGGTGTTTATGCTCTTCCAAATTGTTTCCTCAGTTAAACTTTTGTTATGAAATCATTTAAATCAAACCTCCTTTTTTCAAAACTGTTTCCTACTCAACCTTCTTTCAAAACTATGTCAAGCACTCTCACTCAACTCTTAGACCCCTTAAGTTCTGCCCCCTTTGTGTGAGCATTGCTTTGGGACCCCCTGAGCTCCCTCTGAACTTTGACACACTAAGGCTGGCCATTCCACACTGCACTTACTCTACCTTGGAAATGAAATCTATGTGTGAGCATTTCCCGGGATCCCTTGAGGTCTTTAGGGAAATCTGACACACCCGGATTATGAGAAAGGCTGTGAAATATCTTGGAATTGACGACATGGAGATCTGTGCGTATATTGTAGGCTCCCTATAGTTAACTTCTTATTTTCTTTTATTTCAGTTATGTAATTCATATCCGATAGCCTGTAATAATTATTTGTAAAATAACTCTGGGATTGGATAGTGAAAATGGGTGGGTACTATCTATGCGGTAGTATAGTCAAGGGTACAAATCATGCTCATAGGTCTACTTTTCTTCTGTGCGCAATAGCAGCCATACTTAGGTATAATATATGCCAAGCATGTCATGCATTAGATATCATGTTCCCTAGGATCCATATATGTACTGTTTTTTAGCATCTCATCATCACATAGAAACCGTATCTCTAAGGTAAATAATGACATAAAAACAAACTTATGTGGTTCTGTCCTATGTGCATCTTACATGTCCTGAAAAATATTCAAAAAAATGTTTCTAGATAAATGTGTTAACATCAGTGGTCATTCATGCAATCATCATGCTATACACTTAGAAATCTGTAACGACCCGGTCCGTCGTTATGTAAAACCTGCATTTAAAAATTATCGTTATTGACTTATGATAGATTGGTTATACTGTATTTGATGTATTAGAGTTGATAGTCTTGAAATCGAATGGTTGTAGTGAGAGTTCAGTCAATTAGCTTTTAAAAATAACCTTAAAATGGGAAAAGTCAACTAAGAGTCATCTTATTAGTAAACGACCCCGGAATGTGGATTTTATGGCTCGGATATCTTTGTTAGGTAATTTAAAACTTAGGAGTGTGTTCAGAAAAAATTTGTGATGTCCGGTGTAGAATTAGGCTTGAATTGGCGAAAGTTAGTTTTTGGCGATTTCCGGACGGCAGTGGAAAATAGGCTATCGAGGTCGGAACGGAATTCCGACATTTGGAACAGGTTCGTAATGTCATTTTGGACTTGTCGACAAACCTTCAGGTCAATCGGAGTTGATTTGGCTGGTTTCGGCATCATTGGTGGATTTTAGAAATATCGAAGTTCTTAGGCTTGAATCCGATGTAATTTTGGTGTTTTAATGTTAGTTTTGGTTTTTCGAGAGTGCGACTAAGTTTAAATGATGTTATGGGATGTGTTGGTATATTTGGTTGGGGTCCCGAGGGGCTCGGGATTGATTTCGAGTGGTTAACGGACAATTTTGGACTTAAAAACACTGTTGTTTCTGGTGTTTTCACAGCTGGAGGTTATTTACTGAGATCGCATAGATAGGTGTACGATCGCGTAGGGTTAACATGGACCAGGGAGAATTTGTTCAATGCGATCGTGGAATACGGGTCGCGATCACGTAGCTTTGGAGGTCAGTTCAGTGCGATCGCGTGGGGTTAATCGCGATCGCGTAGAGTTAGCCAGGCGCGTGGGGAGCAGAGTTAGTTGTTCTTCGCGATCGCGTGAGAATGGTTGCGATCGCGTGGGTCGAGATTCCATAGAATTGCGATCGCGTGGCTGATCCTGCGATCGCGTAGGGTCTTTTGTGGGCCTGGGAGAATTGTTCTTCGCGATCGCGTGAGTACATCCGCGATCGCAGTGCATAAATAACTGGGCAGTTAAATAATAAACCATTCGCGACTTAAACCCTCTTTTACACCATTTTTTAGCGGAGGAAAGCTTTTTGTGCGATTTTTGAAGGAGAAAATCAGTGGGTAACACAGAGGTAAGTAATTTGATTATTAAAACTCGTTTATGGGTGATTATAGACCATAACCCCAGCCTTTAATTCATGAAAAACAGTAGAAAAATAGGATTTTGGGGCATGAGATTATGAGACCTTCAAGGGTCGATTTGAGGGGTCAAACGGACTCCGATATTGGTGTTCTTTATATGTACGGACTCGCGAGAGGACGAAGAACGCTTTTCTATAAAAATTTCTGAGTTTCAGGATGCGGGCCCGGGGGTCGGGTTTTGACCGATTTCGGATTTTTAAACCAAATTTGATATCTTTCGGTTGGAATTCGTTCCTTAAGCATATATTGATGATAAAAATCTGAACTTGGTAGATTTGGAGCCTTCGGAGGTTGATTCGAGAGGCAAGCG
>ML276338.1:18382-61833 GCA_005239495.1 Nicotiana undulata | reverse complement strand
TTTTGGGTTGAGAACCCGATTTGTTTATGGCCTAAGGGCTAATTGAAAGTGTCTGACTGAGTGATGCGAGGAGGCTTCCAGGCCTTATGAGTGATGTGAGGAGGCTTCCAGGCCTTATGAGAGAGGTGAGGAGGCTTCCAGGCCTTATGAGTGACGTGAGGAGGCTTCCAGGCCTCATGAGAGAGATGAGAAGGCTTCCAGGCCTTATGTTATTATTGCACTTGGGCTGTAGGAGCCCCTCCAGAGTCTGTAACACACCCCCAGTGAGCGCCGGTACCGAATGAGTGATGATGATTTCCCGCGGGGCTGATATTAAGTGATGATTGATATTGAGTGATGATTGATGCTGAGTGATGATCTATACTGAGTGATTGAAGGAATGCCTGAGGGCATTTGTTCCGAGAAGTGATTTTGGCCTGAGGGGCAGTTTTATGATGATTTTACTATGTTTTCGAACTAAGATTTACTTCATTTTCAAACTGAGTTTTACTGAGGATTCCATTGATATTCACTTGTTTTCAAAGGATTTTGGAACTGGTTTTGATTACTTGATGAATACTACATGGTGACTTGATGTTTTACTGATTTTGTGAAATTTGTGTATATGTTCTGTGTGATTTATATTTCTCAGACTGTGATTTCTTTTCATTACTACTGAGTTGGCGTACTCATAAAGACTCCCTGTGCCCCTGTGCACAGATTCAGGTACCGATTTGGAGCAGTAGTTGCCTTGTTCGTTAGCAGCAGTCACGGGATTTTGAGATAGCTGTCCAGCGTCCACAGCTTCTCCATTTCCCTTCCTTATTTAGCTTTAGCATTTGATTCAGAGATATACATCATAGTTTTAGCAGAGTTAGATTTATTTATTCGTAGATGCTCATGACATTGACTCCAGTTCTTGGGAGGTGGTTTAGAATATTGTGAGGGCGCTAAGACTTATTTATATTATTATGCTATGGTTGCTTGCTTATTATTTAATTGTGAACTGTTATGATTGAACAAAAGCGTAGGAAAGTGATGGTTGGCTAGCCTAGTTCCACGATAGGCGCCATCACGGCCTGTTAGGATTTGGGGTCGTGACAAGTTGGTATCAGAGCCCTAGGTAACCTAGGACTCAATGGTCATGAGCAGGTTTAGTAGAGTCTTGCGGATCGGTACAGAGACGTCTGTACTTATCTTTGAGAGGCTGCAGAACTTTTAGGAAACATCTCTATTTTCTCTCACAGATGGTGAGGACACGCAATACCGATCAGGGTGACCAGGCACCAGCCAGACCCACAAGGGGTCGAGGCCGTGGTACAGGTAGGGGACTAGCCCAGGCAGCAGACGGGGTGGTACCACAGGATCCCCCTATAGTTCAGGATCAGGTTCCCGCCGATGGTGCTCCAACGGCTCAGGCACCGACAATGCCTATTGTCATTCCGGGTCTTCAGGAGACCCTGGCTCAGATATTGACGGTGTGTTCCAGTTTGGCTCAGGCAGTTGCTATGTCTAACACTGCCACTGCAGCTCAGGCCGGGGGAGGCAATCAGACTCCAGCTGCCCGGACACCTAAGCAGGTTGTACGGTGTATTTAGGCACCAGGAGCAGCCCCAGTTCAGCCGGTTGCTCCAGCGCAGAATTTTGTGGTCGCTGCTATACCCGAGGATGAACAACATAGGTTGGAGAGGTTTAGAAGACTTAAGCCTCCGACTTTTAGTGGCACAGAGGGGGAGGATGCCCAAGGTTTTCTTGATAAATATGAGAGGATACTACGTACTGCGGATATTTAGGAGACCAGTGGGGTCTCGTTTGTTACATTTCAGTTTGCGGGTGCTGCTTTTACTTGGTGGGAGTCATTCGAGAGGGGTAGGCCAGTTGGTTCAGCACCTCTCACCTGGCAGCAGTTCTCTACGATCTTTTTGGAGAAATATATTCCTCAGTCCCACAGAGAGGAGCAGCGTAGGCAGTTTGAGCAGCTGCGCCAGGGAGAGTTATCACTCACCCAGTAAGAGATGAGGTTTTCCGAGTTAGCCAGACATGCGTCTGAGATTGTCCCTACTGACAGGGAGAGAATTAGGAGGTTTGTAGATGGTCTCTCGTATCAGCTTCGAATTTTGATGATCTAGAGAGAGGGTGTCTGGAGTCACATTTGAGCAGGTTGTTGATATTTCTCGGGATATTGAGTCGGTTCGTAGATAGGATCGTGAGGAAAGAGAGGTCAAGAGGCCTCGGGGATCAGGTAATTTTAGTGGTGCCCCTTCCAGAGGGCAATTTCAGCCTATCAGAGGTCGTTCATTTAGACCTCCATAGTCAGTTCGCCTAGCGTACAGTGGTGTATCGTTGGGGCAGGGTCCTCACAACGCTCATCAGGGACGTTCATCTTTTAGTGCCCTTCCATCTCAGAGCTCCGCTCGAGCATCATCTCATCAGGGCTCTTCTATGCATGGTTCGTCTGGTGGTTATTAGAGGGGAGGAGGTTCTCGTTCGTTTTCCCCAGCTATAGGTAATTGTTATGAGTGTGGAGAGCCCATACATGGGTGGAGGCAATGTCCCCATCATTTTGGTAGTTCGTCCCAGCAGAGGGTTCAGACCTGGGCTTCAGCCCCGGTCGTATCACCACCTACCCAGGCAGCCAGGGGTGGTGATCAGGCAGCTAGATGACGTCCTAGAGGGGGAGGTCGAGCAGATGGAGGCCATCCACGTATTTATGCACTCCCGGCTAGGCCTAATGCTATGGATTCAGATGCAGTGATTACAGGTACTATCTCGGTTTGTCATAGTGATGCTTTGGCTTTATTTGACCCTGGTTCCATGTACTCTTATGTCTCATCCTATTGTGCTCATTTTCTGAATATGCCCCGTGAGTCTCTAGTTACTTCTGTTCATGTTTCGACTCCGGTGGGTGATACTATTGTTGTGGACCGTGTGTATCGGTCGTGTCTTATATCTATTGAGGGTTTGGAGACCCGAGTGGACTTGATGTTACTGAGTATGGTAGATTTTGATGTAATTCTGGTCATGGATTGGTTATCTCCATGTCATGCTATTCTTTATTGTCACGCTAAGACCGTTACCTTAGCTATGCCTGGAGTTCCGAGAGTTGAGTGGAGGGGGTCTATAGAGCATGTACCTAGTAGAGTTATTTCTTATGTAAAGGCTCAGCGGATGGTTGAGAAAGGGTGTGAATCTTATCTTGCGTTTGTGAGGGATGTTAGTAGGGAGACTCCATCTGTTGATTCTGTTCCCGTAGTCCGTGATTTTCCAGACGTATTTCCTGCAGACTTGTCAGGCATGCCACCTGACAGGGATATTGATTTTGGTATTGACCTGGTGCCAGATACTCATCCTATCTCTATTCCACCTTACCGCATGGCACCAGCAGAGTAGAAAGAACTAAAGGAGCAGCTTCAGGAACTCCTAGATAAGGGGTTCATTCGACCTAGTGTATCGCCTTGGGGTGCGCCGGTGTTGTTTGTGAAAAAGAAGTATGGCTCGATGCGCATGTGTATTGATTATAGACAGTTGAATAAGGTTACAGTGAAGAATTGTTATCTGTTGCCTCGCATTGATGACTTATTTGATCAACTTCAGGGCGCTAGGGTATTCTCCAAGATTGACTTGAGGTCTGGGTATCATCAGTTAAAGATTCGGGAGTCTGATATTCCGAAGACGGCTTTCAGGACCAGATACGATCATTATGAGTTTCTGGTTATGTTATTTGGGCTGACCAATGCCCCAACAACGTTCATGCAATTGATGAATAACGTGTTCCAGCCCTATCTTGATACCTTTGTACTTGTATTCATTGATGACATCTTGGTTTATTCTCGTAGCCAGGAAGAGCATGCTCAGCACTTGAGGATCGTGTTGTAGATATTGAGAGAGGAGAAGCTTTATGCAAAACTCTTTAAATGTGAGTTTTGGCTTGGTTCAGTGGCCTTCTTGGGGCACGTGGTTTCTAGTGAGGGTATTCAGGTTGATCCGAAGAAGATTGAGGAGGTGCATAGTTGGCCTAGACCGTCTTCAGCTATAGAGATTCGGAGTTTCCTTAGTCTGGCGGGTTACTACCGTCGCTTTGTGGAAAGATTCTCTTCTATTTCTTTGCCTCTGATCAAATTGACCCAGAAGGGTGTTCTATTCAGATGGTCCAATGAATGTGAGGAGAGCTTTCAGAAGCTCAAGTCAGCATTGACCACAGCTCCGGTATTAGTGTTGCCTACTGGTTCGGGTTCTTATACGGTCTATTGTGATGCTTCTAGAGTTGGCTTGGGAGCGGTGTTGATGCAGGACGGTAGGGTGATTGCCTACACATTGAGGCAGTTGAAGGTGCACGATAAGAAGTATCCAGTGCACGATCTTGAGTTAGCTGCCATTGTCCATGCCTTGAAAATTTGGCAGCATTATTTGTATGGAGTGCAGTGTGAGATTTTCACCGATCATCGTAGCTTGCAGTATCTGCTAAAGCAGAAGGACTTGAATTTGCGGCAGAGAAGATGGTTGGAGCTTCTCAAGGACTATGACTTGACTATTTTGTATCATTCGGGGAAGGCCAATGTGGTGGCCGATGCTTTGAGTCGCAGAGCCGAGAGTTTGGGAAGTCTAGCTTATCTTTCAGCAGCAGAGCGACCTTTAGCCCTTGATGTTCAGGCTTTAGTGGGTCAGTTAGTGAGATTGGATTTGTCAGATCATCCACGGGTGGTATCTAGCATGGCTTCTCGGTCTTCTTTATTTGATCAAATTAAGGCAAGACAGTATGATGATCGACACCTATTAGTTCTTCAGGATAGAGTTCGTCGGGGTGATGCCAAAGATGTGACTGTTGGTGATGATGGAGTTATAAGGATGCAGGGTCGTATTTGCGTGCCCAACGTGGATGGTATTCGAGAGTTGATATTAGCAGAGGCTCACAGTTCGCGGTATTCTATACATCCGGGTGCCGCGAAGATGTATCAGGATATGAAACATCAGTATTGGTGGAGACGGATGAAGAGATATATTGTTGAGTATGTAGCACAGTGTCTCAACTACCAGCAGGTTAAGTATGAACACCAGAGACCAGGTGGTTTGCTTCAAAGGTTAGATATTCCAGAGTGGAAATGGGAGAGGATTACTATAGACTTTGTAGTTGGGCTTCCACGGACTTTGAAGGGCTTTGATGCTATTTGGGTTATTGTGGATAGATTGACCAAGTCCGCGCATTTCGTTCCTGTCAGCACTACTTATACTTCAGAGTGGTTAACTGGTATTTAAAATAAGGAGATTGTCCGGTTGCATGGAGTTCCAGTTTCTATCATTTCTAACAGAGGCACTCAGTTCACATTTCAATTTCGGAGGGCCGTATAGAAAGGTATGGGTACTAATGTAGAGTTGAGCACTGCATTTAACCCTCAGATCGACGGGCAGTCGAAACGGACTATTCAGATATTGGAGGATATGTTACGGGCTTGTGTGATTGATTTTGGTGGTTCATGGGATCAGTTTCTGCCATCAGCGGAATTTGCATATAATAACAGCTATCAGTCCAGTATCCAGATGGCCCCGTATGAAGCTTTATATGGGAGAAGGTGTAGATCTCCGGTTGGTTGGTTCGAGCCTGGTGAGTCAAAGGTATTGGGCACAGATTTGATTCAGGATGCGTTGGAGAAGGTGAAGTTGATTCAGGAGCGACTTCACACGGTGCAGTCTAGGCAGAAGAGTTACACGGACCGAAAGGTCCGGGATGTGTCTTTTATGGAAGGTGATAAGGTACTGCTGAAGGTATCACCCATGAAGGGTGTTATGAGGTTCGGGAAGAGAGGAAAGCTGAGTCCACGGTTCATTCGTCCTTTTGAGGTACTTCAGAAGGTTGGAGAGGTGGCTTACAGACTTGCCTTGCCACCCAGCTTATCGAGTGTTCATTTGGTATTTCATGTGTCGATGCTCAGGAAATATGTTGGTGACCCGTCTCATGTGTTAGACTTCAGCACAGTTCAACTTGAGGGGGATATGTCATATGAGGTAGAGCCAGTAGAAATTTTGGCTCGCGAGGTTAGAAAGTTGAGGTCCAAGGATATAGCTTCAGTGGAAGTACAATGGAGAGGTCAGCCACTGGAGGAGGCTACCTGGGAGACCGAGCGGGAGATGCAGAGCAAATATCCTCACTTGTTTGAGACTCCAGGTATGTTTCTAGACCCATTCGAGGACAAACGTTTGTTTAAGAGGGGGAGAATGTAATAACCCGGTCTTTCATTACGTAGAACCTGTATTATAATTTTTGTTGTTGACTTGTCATAGTTTGGTTATACTGTTGTTGATGTGTTAGAGTTGGTAGGCTTGAAATCGAAATAGTTGTAATGAGAATTTAGTCACTTGGTCCTTAAAATAGCCTTATTGTTAGAAAGTCAACTGAGAGTTGACTTATTGGTAAACGACCTTAGAATGCGGATTTTATGGCTTGGATAGCTTCGTTAGGTGATTTGGGACTTAGGAGTGTGATCAGAATATTTTGTGATGTCCAGTGTAGAATTAGGCTTGAATTGGCGAAAGTTAGTTTTTGGCGATTTTCGGTCGGCAGTGGAAAATAGGATATCGGGGTCGAAATGGAATTCCGACAGTTGGAACAGGTTCGTAATGCCATTTTGGATATGTCTGCAAAATTTCAGGTCAATCGAAGTTGTTTTGGATAGTTTCGGCATCGTTGGTGGGTTTTAGAAATTTCAAAGTTCTTAGGCTTGAATCTGATGTGATTTTGGTGTTTTGAGAGTGCAACTAAGTTCTAATGATCATATGTAATGTATTGGTATGTTTGGTTGGGGTCCCAAGGGGCTCGGTATTTATTTCGGATGGTTGACGGGAAGTTCACAGTTGGATATTTGCAGCAAAAAGCTGCTGGTGTGAATTCACAGTGATTTCCGCACCTGCGGAAGTTTGACCGCAGGAGCGAGCAAGGCTCCACAGGTGCGATATTGGCTAATCCAAGGAAGTTCGCAGGTGTTGCTCCCAAACGCACACGCAAGATACGTGGTCGACAAGTAATATAGGATTGTAAGTCCAAATATCGTACTCACAGGGACTTGTAATTAACTATCAACTAAATTAAACCAAACAATTTATCTATTCAAGCGAATCTTAATATATTAATATTTAACTAAATTTAATCTAGAATAGCAAATTAAGAGATTAAAGAAACAAGTTGGCGAAATTAGACACAAATTCAATAAGAGCCGATATTCTAGAGCTATGGGTTAGAAAACAACCCCGTTGAGTTTTCCACTTAAATCGTCTAATTAATTTATCTGGTTTATTGGTTGACAGGGTTAATATTACTCGTAGCCTTCTCCCGAAGTACTATTCGTCTATTCAAGCTAACCTAACGCCTATATTCCTATGAAATTAGGATTAACAAGAACGCATTAATAATTCATGTGTAATAACCAAGCAAGGCGATTAGGTATATTCCTATCCTAAGCGCAAATCCGCTCCCCTGAAGGGTTAAGATCTTTCTCTACCCAATCTTATATGCAATATAGAATTCCCTCTCCCGAGTTCAATTCTAGATTCGTAGGTAGTATTCAATTGGTGATCAAGAAATCAAATAATTAAGCGCAAGATTGAATAAATAAACCAGTATGATAAAATAATAAGAACAATTCAAGCTTCAAACTACAACGTTCATGTAGCACCCCAAAACTCTAGAACTAATAACTATGAAATTAAAAGAAGAGAAGAGAAGAAAAACTAGGTAGAAGCCTCATTCAAGCGTGGTGTATGTTCCTCCACGTGAATTCCCCTTCAAAAAATGTCCCCCCTCTCTTGGGCGGATTTACAAGACTTATATAGGGTTTGGGCAATAAAATCCCGTGTTTTTCACTTTGATCCCCGAAGTTTCAACGTTTGACCGCGATCGCGGAAGGGGCGCGGCAGGACCACAGTCAGCTACTTTTTCTCGCTTCAATTTCTTCCACCGCGGCCGCGGTGGCCTTACTTGAGTTCTGTTCTCGCTTATTTTTCCAGTGCAATCCATGGGTATCTCTGTGATTGGCCTCAAACTTCCATAATTGACTCCAAATTGCTCCAAAGTCCTCTTATGTGAAATATAACCTGCAAAGTACGAAAAACACTAATCAGAGCATTTTGTTATCAATATTTACATTAAAACATCACAAAGTGTGGTTCATTAGGGGCACAATTATAGTCTAATTCACCCATTATCAACACCCCACACTTAAAACTTTGCTCGTCCTCGAGCAGATAAACCACACTCTACGGCCTAATTATCCTTAGCATTATCCTTTTAGTGCCACACCTGTCATTTTACAATTACCAACCCAAGTTGTGAAACAACTACACCTCAAAAGAAGACTCTACATGCCATGCCACACTCTTACTTCCTAAAAATACTCTATATAGAGGTAAAGATTTACCTTTTCTTCCTGAATTACATGCCCTCACATCACACAATTGAGAGAAGTTCCAAGAGGATAAAATCAGAAATAACAGGAACTTTAGATGGAAAGACTTCACTCACTCTCAACAAAGAACATTCATATGTCACACAGATACGCCATAGGCTTTCCCGTAGTGTGATACTCTGCTAATCGAGTTCATTCAGTCTAAGATCAATAGGTCTTTATTTGGTTGTAATGTAGTCTAAGGGACGGGTAGGATACATTTAGGTATAGTGACTAACCTCCTTAAGCACTTTTAATACATTTACTTCAACATTCAGTCCATTTTCCTTGCTCAGCCACTTGTTTTCCACATTTTGTTTCATAATCACCCCATTTTTCTTAGGTGCAACTATCTTTTTCGTACCACTCAATATCAAGGACTAAGTGTGTTCATTGTCCTTTTTCTTTTTTCTTTTTTTTTGAATGGCTTCACTTCTTTTATACTATTGCACCTTTCAATCTATTTCCATGATTTTCCTCACCGACCACACCACCACCCCACACTTTGATTTTTATGTATTCTCTAACAATTTAAGTGTTCATAGGAGGTACATGGTTCAAACAGTCAAGCTATTCAAACACATGGATATGGGTCGTTATATGGTTATCAAAGAAACAGGCTTTAAGCTCAAAAGGGTTAACTATGGTACATTGTTTACAGGTGGAGATACATTTATGTAGGCTTCACAAAGAATTGCCTATATCCTTTCTAAGACCAAACAAACTTCTATTTCGCTTCGTACACACACAGGGAAAGTTCTAGGTATCATATGCGTACATAGAATAAGATGTAATTACTTTACACACAGATGGCACATAATCCATTCCAAATTGGTCATCAACACACTCAAGTGAGTATTCAAGTTAGACACAGTGTGCAAAATTAAGGCATGATACAAGAGTCTACAAGTGAGCCTAAGCGTCACACCCTCAAGTTTATTTTGATTGTTTTCAGGTATATACAATGAGGGGTGCATTCTTGCCTTTACCCTTCTTGCCCAAGAGATTCTTAATAACTACTTAAAAAAAAAAAAAAAACTAACCCAATTCAAGCTAAACCCTTGGAAAAGAACCGTGGTCAAAAGAAAAACCAAGGGGGAATTACTACACTACCTAAAAAGAAAATAAAAAATCTTTTTGGTCTTTTCTTTAGGCTACTTCCCTCAAGAAGACTGTCTAAGTGGTCTGTCATCAGGAAGAGTCTCCTACATTTTATATATATTTTTATTATTGGTTTCGACTTAAGCCCTCAAGAGACCCGTCGGGAGGTGTCCGTCTTCGGGCCAAGGTGATGAAACAAAACACAACTAGAAACAATATATACAAAAATCAAATAACCAGCACAAACATACAACAACAACAAATAAGTCTCCCACCCCACACTTGAAAGCCTGGCATGTCCCCATGACAACTAACAATTAAAGTACAGAGGGATAAGGAAACTTCCCTGGAGCTCACTGGGAAAGTGGGGTTAGTGGGTAGGGTAGGTTTGAAAATAAAAACGAAATAAAAGGAAAAGAAAATAAATAAAAAATTAAAATTGCAGACGTACTTGGGCTGGAAGTGGCTCGCCGCGGTAGACCGCGGCCGTGGTGAGATTCAGAGAGTTTGTTTGACCGCGGTCCGCCGCGGTTGCGGTGAGGTTCAGAGATGCCTTTTCACCGCGGTCGCACCGAGGTTCAGAGAGGCCTTATCACCGCGGTCGCACCGCGGTGACGGTCTTCCGAGATTTTTAGCTTGTTTTTGAAGTGTTCTTTGTTTTAACCTCTTTTTCATCTTACTAGAGTTGTGTTATGCCCCAGGCTTTTTCTCAACACACCTCCACCATTGTACTGCACACTCAAAAACTTGTCAGTTTTAACTACAACAATTTCTACATGTTAAAAAGAGAAAATACTACTAGCATGGGTTGCCTCCCACGAAGCGCCTGATTTAACGCCGCGGCACGACACCATCACTTCACCATTTTTCCTTCCACTTTAAGGATATAAATTGTGCCCCCAATTTTGTTATCACGTTCCTGGGGTGGTGGTGTAAAAATAAAGGAACCAAGCAATAGGTATCGCATCTTGCACTTCTTGGCCCTTAAGTGAGGGATGTCATTTTGTCTCCTTGGCATCACAAATTTCAGAATATAAGCACTTTGTTCCTCTTCTATTGACTCCTTCATATGCTCGACTGGATCAATTCCCATGTCACCAACCAAACACAATATTGAAAAATGGTTAGAATGAGGTCCAATGCGCCCCAACTCCAAAACTACATTATTTTTGACATCCTCAACTTTGCACTCTTCATCAACCTTGGCATCATTAATAATATTTTGGTCGAATATTTGGATTTCCTCTTTCCGCCCCAAAAGCTAGCCAGTATTCATAAAAATTGGTTGTAGGACATCAGGCGCCTCAACCGTTTTATTCAATTGAGCCTGCAGGTCATGGATATTTGAGCCAAATTGGTTTATTTCTTGCCTAAGCTCAGTTCTTCCTTCTATCATTTGTTCAGTCATATTTGAAAGACCATCACGGATAAACTCGTGAGATTTTATCAGTTGAACTTGTTCCTCTAGCCAAGATTGGCTCACTATATCTTCTTCTTCAAAATCATCTTCTGGTTGGAACTCGCTCTCTTTAGCCACTTCCTCCGCCTCGGCATTCATTCTCATGAGTGTTGCACTAATCCTTTGCATAGTCTTTCGATTTTCATCTTGTTGCTCGGCTATCATGTTCCGTTGCTACGCTGCTTGTCTCATCAAGTCCATAATATGAGCCACGCTTTCCATATCCTCCACTTCCTTGCTCCTATTAAACTCATTAACATTATTAGAAACATTACAATAAAAGCTCTGAGAAGGATAATAAGAATTAGGACAACCATACCAATGGCCACCTTGACAACCACACACATTACAAAAATTCCACACATTAGATTGAGATGGACAATATTGCCACATGTGTGGTCCTCCACAATATTGACAAGGATCGTCATAATAAGAATAATCACTATTCGACCAATTATCATTCCAAGATGCCATGTCAAGAAAGATAATAAAATATTAAATTAAGATACAAATAACAAAAATAAAAAGTTAAAACTTAAATAGACAAAATCGTCTAATTAATTTATCTGGTTTATTGGTTGACAGGGTTAATATTACTCGTAGCCTTCTCCCGAAGTACTATTCGTCTATTCAAGCTAACCTAACGCCTATATTCCTGTGAAATTAGGATTAACAAGAACGCGTTAATAATTCATGTATAATAACCAAGCAAGGCGATTAGGTATATTCCTATCCTAACCGCAAATCCGCTCCCCTGAAGGGTTAAGATCTTTCTCTACCCAATCTTATATGCAATATAGAATTCCCTCTCCCGAGTTCAATCCTAGATTCGTAGGTAGTATTCAATTGGTGATCAAGAAATCAAATAATTAAGCGCAAGATTGAATAAATAAACCAATATGATAAAATAATAAGAACAATTCAAGCTTCAAACTACAACGTTCATGTAGCACCCCAAAACTCTAGAATTAATAACTATGAAATTAAAAGAAGAGAAGAGAAGAAAAACTAGGTAGAAGCCTCCTTCAAGCGTGGTGTATGTTCCTCCACGTGAATTCCCCTTCAAAAAATGTCCCCTCCTCTCTTGGGCGGATTTACAAGACTTATATAGGGTTTGGGCAATAAAATCCCGTGTTTTTCACTTTGATCCCCGAAGTTTCAACGTTTGACCGCGATCGCGGCAGGACCGCGATCGCGCCGCGGTCGACCACGGCCGCGGTGGCCTTGCTTCAGTTCTGTTCTCGCTTATTTTTCCAGTGCAGTGCATGGGTATCTCTGTGATTGGCCTCAAACTTCCATAATTGACTCCAAATTGCTCCAAAGTCCTCTTATGTGAAATATAACCTGCAAAGCACGAAAAACACTAATCAGCGCATTTTGTTATCAATATTTACATTAAAACATCACAAAGTGTGGTTCATTAGGGGCACAAATATAGTCTAATTCACCTATTATCAGCAGGTGCGAGAAAGGGGCCGCAGGTGCGAAACCCCTGGGCAGAAAATATAAAAATAAACCCTCCGCGACCATTACCCCTTTTTACACCATTTTTGTACGGAAAGAGAGCTTGGAGGCGATTTTGAAGAGGGGAAATCATCGTTCTTCATTGAGGTAAGTATTTTGGACCCTAAAACTCGATTTTAGGTGATTAAGGAATATAATATCGGTGTTTAATTCATGAAAATTAGTAAAAAAGATGAGTTAGGGCTTGATATTATGAGACCTTTAGGGGTCGATTTGAGGGGTCAAACGAACTCTGATTTTTACGTTCTTTATATGTACGGACTCGTGAGATGATGAAGAATATTTTAGTATAAATATCTCTGAGTTCCGAGACGAGGGCTCGGGGGTTGGGTTTTGACCGATTTCGGGTTTTGAGCTAAAATTTGTATTTTTCAATTGAAATTCATTCCTTAAGCATAATTTGATGATAAAAATCTGAACTTGGTAGATTTGGAGCATTCGGAAGTTGATTCGAAAGGCAAGCGTATTGCAAAATAGTTTTCGGGCTAGTTTGAGGTAAGTAATGTCTTTAAATCCTGCCCTGAGGGTATGAAACCCCGGACTATGCACCCTTCACGGGTTTTGAATGCAAAGATTGGAACTTTGGAAATATATTCCCTATTTAGGCCACTATTGATTTGCGAAACCGATTTTTAAATTCTATGCTTAATAGTATTGATATATATTAGATATGTTTTGGTTTGTAAGCCATGTTTGGGCCTAGTGCCGATTTGTCTACCCCTTGAGGGCTGATTTTACTATTTTACTCATTGATATGTTATGATTTTCACTTAGTCGTTTCTTGATAATTGTTTTGACACTCAGAGTATTTTGATACTATTTATTGAAAATGAAACACTATTTTTGGGTCGAGAACCCGGTATATTTATGGCCTGAAGGGCATGTTGAGAGTGTCTGACTGAGTGAGGATGCGGGCCATTATTGTGAGGATGTTGTGATATGAGAGAGGCTGCGGGATAATATTGTGTGTGATTTATGCCATGTTGTGGCTTGTTATAGCTATTGGAATGTAGGAGCACCTCCGGAGTCTGTACACACCCCCAGTGAGCGCAGGTACCTAATGAGTGATATTACCCGCGGGGCTGATACTGAGTGATTGTGAGATTGCCTGATGGGCTAATACTGAGTGATTGTGAGGTTTCCTGATGGGATAATACTGAGTGATTGTGAGGTTGCCTGATGGGCTAATATTGAGTGACTGTGAGGTTTCCTGATGGGATAATACTGAGTGATTGTGAGGTTGCCTGATGGGCTAATATTGAGTGACTGTGAGGTTTCCTGATGGGCTAATATTGAGTGACTGTAAGGTTGTCTGATGGGCTGATACTGAGGGAAATTGTTACGAGAAATGATTATGGCCCGACGGGCAGATTTATGATGATTTTACTGAGATTTTGAACTATTATTCACTTCATTTTTCAAACTGATTTTTACTGAGAGTTTTACTGAGATATATTGAAATTATACATGTTTCAAAGGATTTCTGGAAATTGGTTTTTGAACTTATGTATTTGATGAATACTTTATGGTGACTTGGTGTTTTTACTATTTTTGTGAATTGGTGTATCTGTGTTGTGTGTTTCGTATTTCTAAGACTGCGATTTATTTTCATAACTACTGAGTTGGCGTACTCATCATTACTCCATGTGCCTCTATGCACAGATCCAGGTACCGACTCGGAGCAGTAGCTGTCTATATTCGTTAGCAGCAATTTTACGGGATTTCGAGGTAGTTGTCCAGCGTCCACAGCTTCTCCATTTCCCTTCCTTATTTAGTTTAGTATTTCATTCCTAGACTTTATTTAAGACACTAGTAGAGTTAGTTTTATTTCGTAGATGCTCGTGATCATGTTGACTCCAGTCTTAGGAGGTTTTGTTTAGAGTTGTTTAGGCACACATATACGACCCTGCATCCTCAAAACACCGTCATCTCTAACTATAACCTTCTTGACACTACCGTGCCGCACTGTGTTCCTAAGGACCATCAAATGCGGGTCATCATACTGCCGATCTATGATACGCTCAAATAAAGAAGACCGAGCGACTGTACAAGCTAGAACACTACTGGGCGAAATATTCAACCTTACGAACTGATTTGCCAAGGTCTAAATGTCTGAAGCTAACGGTCTCTCACCGACTGGAATAAATGCAAGGCTTCCCATACTCACTCTCTTCCTACTCAAGGCTTCCCTGGATGATGCAATACAGTGACGTCAAAATTTTTCAATAACTCTAACCATATCCTTTGTCTCAAATTAAGATCATTTTGCTTGAACAAGTACTGGAGACTGCGATGATCCGTGAAAGACCCCGAACTTGATGGTAACACCAACACCGATGCTGAAGTCAAGGATGTCTTGAGCTTCTGAAAGCTCGCCTCACACTCATCTGACCATTTAAATGGGGAACCTTTCTGAGTCAATATAGTCATTGGGGCTTCTATGGATGAGAACACCTCCACATAACGACGATAGTAACCCACCAAATCTTAATAGTTGTTCATAGACAATTAAGGAATTATCAAACAGCTTCACGTTAACAATAATCTCCTTTCAAACCTTCACAATACTGATAACGAGATGTGATTCATGAAGACCTCATAATTATATACCCGAATTAACGTGTCTCATTTAACGCTACACGGGCGGGCACATACCTCGTAGGTCAAAGCTCAATAATTATAGCACGAATTTGTCAAATTATGCGCAGATAATTAATTAATTTATTTATTTACTTAATTATTACTATTATTATTATTATTATTATTATTATTATTATTATTATTATTATTATTATACAAAAAATTTCGAATAACCCTAACATGCATGACTCCCTATTAGTACTCTAATATGAATTTTAGTTTCCCAAGGGAGAATTTAAACACAAGAATTTTCATCACAAGGATCTCGTCCTTACATAATTTCCACCTCGGCCGGTAGCCCGATTTAAACATATCAAATCACATTAAAATACGAGGATCTCGCCCTCAATTCTGAATCACAAGTAATATGTATATTGTGCCAATCGAAATATTCCATTTCCTTCTTTTAAATATTTTTCTGTTAAACAAAATTACAACACGTAATGATGGACATAGCTATCCCCATAGAATTTCTCAATACAAGTATTCACATAAGTACATTTTTGAGTTACGAAGCTCACCTGTCATGACCCAAAACCTATGGGTTGTGATGGCGCTGGACACACTGTCAGGCAAGCCAATCCCTTAATCATTTGAAATACCTTCCTGTTTAACAATTTCGAAAATGTTGCCTTTATTGCATTTCATAATCAAATAAATAAAATTTTATAAATTAAACACGACAAGAAATCTATTTAATTCAATAAAACAAGAGTCACACATCCCCAGAACCTGGTGACACAAGTACATGAGCAGATTCTAAGAATTTATACAATTATAAAACTCTGTCCGAGAAATAAATGGGACAAAGGCAATAGATATAAAATGTCAGTACACAGAAGGGAGACTCCGGCAGCTGTGGGACGCCTCTGGATGAATACAACCCGTACAAGTCCCCAAATCGATCACTGTACTATAAAGGTACCTGCGCAACAAAATGCACAGAAAGTGTAGTATGAGTACATATATATATATGTACCTAGTGAGTATCCCGTCTAATCTCGAAGAAGTAGTTACGAGAGGTCGACTCGATACTCACTAAGGTCCAACAGTAATAAAGTAAGTAGGATGTAAGGAAAACTCTACGCAAGTAAATAAATAATCAAGTACATCAATATCTGGTATCAAGTAACAATCTCAAATCAAACAAGTTTGGCACCCGCTGTGGCGTACGGCCCGCTCCCATATAGAACTCACTCACATCGCTCCGTCATGGCGTACGGCCCGATCCCACCATGGTAGTCTCAATCTTGTCGTGGCGTACGGCCCGATCCCACCCTGGTAGTCACAATCTCGCCATGGCGTACGGCCCGATCCCACCCTGGTAGTCTCAATCTCGTTGTGGCGTACGACCCGATCCCATAATATAATCAATCATCACTCTGCCATGGCGTACGGCCCGATCCCATAATATAATCAATCATCACTCTGCCGTGGCGTACGGCCCGATCCCATATTATAATCAATCATCACTCTGCCATGGCGTACGGCCCGGTCCCATCTCGTAAGTCTCTTATCACACTTAAATCAAGCCAAATATCACAACGTTCAAAGACAACAATGCCAATCACACAAGTATACAAGTCACATTTATGCTACAACAGGGAAAAACAATGAACATGTTGTGTCCTAACTACCCGGACGAAGCAGTAATAGTCACTATGTACGGACTCTCGTCACTCGGTGCGTACGTAGCTCCCAAACAAGATCACATAGAAAACAATACCTAGAGGGACAATTTCCCTCTTACGAGGTTAGAAAGGAGGCTCACCTCGACGTAGCACTCCTCGGACCAAAGAACGGATCAAGAACGTGCCCAAAGCTCCGAAGCTACTCTCGACGGCTCGCAACTAGACAAACATAACATAATGGACTCAATTAGGCTCCAAGATGAAGAATTAACAAGGAATTCCAAAATTTAAACATTCTTGACATTTTTAGGAATTTCAACCCCAGGCCCACACGTTTGGATTTCGAAGATTCTTGAAGAATTGAATTACCCGAAGCCTAAGGATCGTAATTACATAATTTATTTAGGAATTCATGGCTAAAAATGAAGTTTCACTATTTTCCCAAAACTCCACATTTTTCTATCAATTCCTATGAATTTTAAGATAATTGGAAGAGAATTTTATTTGAATTTGATGTTAAAAAGTCATGAAAACGGACTAGAAATTACTTACCTTGATGAATTTGAACTTGGGCAGCCCTTTCTCTAGCTTGGAGGAGCTCTAATGGAGGTTAGGAGTTGAGAAATGAAGAAGAAACCCGAAATTGGGCATTTAAATACTGCCCAGAAAAGTCCTCTCTGCGATTGTCAAAGTGGGCCTGCGATCGCATAAGCCAACTGGCCAGACCTCAGCGATCGCGGCAGAGGTCTTGCGATCGCGAAGAGCAATCCAGCCCGGCCCAGCTGAGACACTATGCGATCACATAGGTAAGCCTGCGAAACGAAGCTTTGAAACCCAGAAAACTGCGATCGCGGAGGGGAGGCTGCGATCGCAGTGATTAATCACCAGCCCAGCAAAATCCTTCTCCGCGATCGCAACCCTCCTTCTGCGATCGCAGAGAAAAAAACCAGATAGCTGATTTTCTGGTTTTCCAACTTAGCTCCCGGGAGTCTAAAACACCCCTGAGCCCCTCGGGACCCTGTCCAAAAGCACCGACAAGTCTGTATTCATGATACAGACTCGCTCAAACTTCCGGAACATGAAAAACAACAACGGAACTCAAAATCAAACCCCAAAACCAAATTAACCAAACTTAAAACTTAAGAACTCTAGAATCCATCACATTGCGCCGAACGGGTCTAAACAACTCGGAATTACCCCAAATTTTGTAGACAAGTCATAAATGACTATGCGGAACTATTGCCGGTCCCGGAATTCCTTTCGGACCTCGATAGCATGAGGTCCTATTCCAGGCCAAATTCTAAACTTAAGGAAATCCAAATTTCCATTTCGGGCGCCGAAACGCTCCCAGGTCATCAGAAACCCGTCCGAAATCATCATACAGAGCCGCTGGAGCTGTCAGAACTCGATTCCGAGGTCGTTTTCTCAAATTGTTGACCGAAGTCAAATTTTGGCCAAATAGGCCAACCTTAAGGAACCAAAGTGTTCCTAAACCATCCAATTCATTCCCATATCCCGAACCAACCGCGAGTCATAACACACGAATAGCCGCTAAGGAAGGTTTCATTCAGGGAAACGGGTTCCTAATATGCAAAACGACCGGCTGGGTCGTTACATCACCCGAGAGCAGAGCATATTAGAAATTTTTTATTAGTTACGCATAACCGTATTAAGTTCAGAAAATCATCACTTTATACTAATTAGAGATTGTTCTTGTAATTACACCATTTAATATAATGACTTCAGCCATACCATAGAAAATATATCAACATGCTGGGTCTCCACCTCTAGGAATATGGCCTCCACCTTCGACACTCCGACCCATTTTTCCTAACTGGTCATGTAGATTGAATTGTATCTGCAATGGGGCACGTAACCTGAGTGCTCTGATGAAATATGACTCTCCCAAGTCTAGGACAGTTTCTACCACTAGCCGAAATAAAGTACCAACCTTCCCTGAGTCGTACAAAATTTTACGATCATAATTGAGTCATGTAATGAGTATGTGGACTTGCTCTCTAGCTAGATTGTCACGAACCCAAATTCTAACAGGCCGTGATGACGCCTATCATGGAATTAGGCTAGCCAACCATCACTTTACTACACATTTATTCAATTATAAGAGTTCGCAATTTAATAATAAGCATGCAACCAAGCATAGAATAGTGTAATTTAGTCTTAGCGTCCCAATAATAGTCTACACAAAACCTCCCAAGACTGGAGTCAATAGTCATGAGTATCTAAGAATAAATAAATCTAACTCTGCTAAAACTATAATATTATGTCTCTGAATCAATTGCTAAAACTAAATGAGGAAGGGAAATGGAGAAGTTGTGGACGCTGGACAACTACCTCGAAATCCCGTGAACTGCTGCTAACGAACAAGGCAGCTACTGCTACAAATTGGTACATGGATCTGTGCACAGAGGCATAGGGAGTTTTTCTAAGTACGCCAACTCAGTAATAATGAAAATAAATCACAGTCTCAGAAATATAAAATACACAGTGCAGATACACCAATTCACAAAAAACACTAAAACATCACGTCTCCAAAAGTATGCAGCAATTACATAAGTTTGAAAACCAATTGCTAGAAAATCCTTTGAAACAAGTATAATATCAATACATCTCAGTAAAATCCTCAATAAGAACCAGTTGAAAACAAGTGGTTTATAGTTCAAAAACTCAGTAAAAATCATTTTAATAAAACTGCCCCTCTGGCAAAAATCATTTCTCGTAACAGTTTCACATCAGGCATTCTCACAATCACTCTGTATCAGCCCCTCAGGCAATAATCATCACTCAGTATCAGCCCTGAGGGCAATAATCATCACTTAATTAGTACCTGCGCTCACTGGGGGTGTGTACAGACTCCGGATGGGCTCCTACAGCCCAAGCGCTATAACAACATAAGGCCTGAAAGCCTCCTCACAATATAGGCCTGAAGCCTTCCTCATATAAGGCCTAGAAGACTCCTCACAATATAGGCTTGAAAGCCCCCCTCATATAAGGCTTGAAAGCCTCCTCACAATATAGGCCTGAAAGCCTCACTCAGTCAGACACTCTCAATTTTCCCTTAGGCCTTAAACATACCGGGTTCTCGACCCAAAACAGTGTTTCATTTTTCAAGAAATAGTATCAAAATACTCCGAGTGTCAAACAATTTATTAGGAAAATATTGAGTGTAAAGTCATAACATATCAGTGAGGAAAATATAGTAAACACAACCTCCAAGGGGTAGACAAGTCGGCACTAGGCCCTAAACATGGCTTACATCCCAAATCATATCAAGTATATATAGTACTATTGGAAATAAGCTTTAAAAAAAGCCGTTTCGCAACTCAATAGTCGCCTAAGTAAGGAATATATCTCCAAAGTTTCAACCTTTGCATTTCAAAACCCATGAAAGGGTGCATAGTCCGAGGTTTCATAACCTCAGGACAGGATTTAAAGATATTACTTACCTCAAAACTAGCCCGAAAGCTATTCCGCAATGCGCTTGCCTCTCGAATCAACTTCCGAAGGTTCAAAATCTACCAAGTTTAGATTTTTATCATCAATGCATGCTCAAGGAATAAATTCCAATTGAAAAATATCGAATTTAGCTCAAAAATTCGAATTCGGTCAAAACCTGATCCCCGGGACCGCGTTCCGAAAACTAAGAAATTTTTATACCAAAATCTTCTTCGTCTTCTCACGAGTCTGTACATATAAAGAACACTAAAATTGGAGTTCGTTTGACCCCTCAAATCGACCCCTAAAGGTCTCATAATCTCAAGCCTTAAACCCACCTTTTTCTATTGATTTTCATGAATTTAATACTGAGATTATGTTCTATAATCACCTATAATGGACTTTTAATGATCGAAACACTTACCTCTATGAAGAACACTGATTTTCCCCTTCAAATATTGCCTCAAGAGCTCTTTATCCGTACAAAAATAGTGTAAAAAAGGTTTAGGTCGCGGAAGGGTTTTTAATTTAACTGCCCAGATGTTTGACCTTCGCGATCGCGGTCAACGCCCTGCGATCGCACTGACCAGCCCCTTTTGACCTCCGCGATCGCACAACTATGCCCCTTTTGACCTCCGCGATCGCGGTCATCACTCCGCGATCGCACAGCTCTGCTGCCCCTCTACTCCTCGATCGCATACCAGCGTTCGCGATCGCACAGAGCAAAATGTGCCTGCCCAAAATAACTCAACGCGATCGCACTACTTCCCCCGCGATCGCAGTGAAGGAAATTGATGTGCACAAAAACCAGAAAACCAGTTATGTATTCAAGTCCAAATGAGTCCGTTAATCACCCGAAATCAATCCCGAGCCCCTCGGGACCCCAAACAACTATACCAGCACATCACATATGATCATTTAAACTTAGTTGCACCCTCGGAACACCAAAACTAACATCAAAACACCAAAATCACGTCGGATTCAAGCCTAAGAACTTTGAAATTTCTAAAATCCACCAATGATGCCGAAACTATTCAAAACAACTCCGATTGACATAAAATATTTCAGACATATCCAAAATGACATTACGAACTTGTTCCAACTGTCGGTATTCTTTTCCGACCTGATAGTTTATTTTCCACTGCCGACTGGAAATCGCCAAAAACTAACGTTTGCCAATTCAAGCCTAATTCTACACCGGGCATCACAAAATTATTCCGGACACACTCCCAAGTCCCAAATCACCTAACGAAGCTATCCAAGCCATAAAATTTGCATTCCGAGGTTGTTTACCAATAAGTCAACTCTTAGTTGACTTTTCTAACTTCAAGGCTATTTTTAAAGACTAAGTGGCTAAACTCTCACTACAACCATTTTGATTTCAAGCCTATCAACTCTAACACATCAATAACGGTATAATTAATCTATAACAAGTCAAATGCAATAACTATAATGCAGATCCTACGTAACGACAGACCGGGTCGTTACATTCTCCCCCTCTTAAACAAACGTTCGTCCTCGAACGGGGCTAGAAACATACCTGGTGTCTCAAACAAGTGAGGATATTTGCTCTGCATCTCCTACTCGGTCTCCCAAGCAGCCTCCTCCACTGGATGACCTCTCCACTGCACCTTCACTGATGCTATCTCCTTAGATCTCAGTTTTCTGACCTCACGAGCCAAAATTGCTACTGGCTCCACCTCATATGACATATCACCCGTGAGTTGAACTGTGCTGAAGTCAAACACATGAGACGGGTCACCAACATATTTCCTTAGCATCGAGACATGAAATACTGGATGAACACTCGACAAGTTGGGTGGTAAAGCAAGTCTATAAGCCACCTCTCCAACCTTCTGAAGCACCTCAAAAGGACCAATAAACCGGGGACTCAGGTTTCCTCTCTTTCCGAACCTCATAACACCCTTCATGGGTGATACCTTCAGCAGTACCTTATCACCTTCCATAAATGACACATACCGGACCTTCCGGTCCGCATAACTTTTCTGCCTAGACTGCGCCGTGTGAAGCCGCTCCTGAATCAATTTCACCTTCTCCAACGCATCCTGAATCAAATTTGTGCCCAATACCTTAGCCTCACCAGGCTCGAACCAACCAACCGAAGATCTACACCTCCTACCATATAAAGCTTCATACGGGGCCATCTGAATACTGGACTGATAGTTTTTGTTATATGCAAACTCCGCTAATGGTAGAAACTGATCCATGAACCACCAAAATCAATAACACAAGCCTGTAACATATCCTCCAATATCTGAATAGTCCGTTCTGACTGCCCGTCGGTCTGAGGGTGAAATGCAGTGCTCAACTCTACATCAGTACCCATACCTTTCTGTAAGACCCTCCAAAATTGAGATGTGAACTGAGTACCTCTGTCAGAAATAATAGAAACCGGAACTCCATGCAACCGGACAATCTCCATAATGTAAATAACATCTAATCGCTCTGAAGTATAAGTAGTATTGATAGGAATGAAATGCGCGGACTTGGTCAATCTATCCACAATAACCCAAATAGCATCAAAACCCTTCGAAGTCCGTGGAAGCCCAACTACAAAATCCATAGTAATTCTCTCCCATTTCCACTCTAGAATATCTATCCTCTGAAGCAAATCACCTGGTCTCTGGTGCTCGTACTTGACCCGCTGGCAGTTGAGACACTATGGTACATACTCAACAATATCTCTCTTCATCCGCCTCCACCAATACTGCTGTCTCAGATTCTGATACATCTTCGCGGCACCCGGATGAATAGAATACCGCGAGCTGTGAGCCTCTGCTAATATCAACTCCCGAATACCATCTACATTGGGCACACAAATATGGCCCTGCATCCTCATAACTCCATCATCGCCAATAGTCACATATCTTGCATCACCCCGACGAACTCTATCCTGAAGAACTAACAAGTGCCGGTCATTATACTATCGTGCCTTAATCTGATCAAATAAAGAAGACCGGGAAGCCATGCTAGCTACCACCCGTGGAGGGTATGACAAATCCAATCTCACCAACTGACCCGCTAAAGCGTGAACATCAAGTGCTAACGGTCGCTCTACTGCTGAAAGGTAAGCTAGACTTCCCAAACTCTCTGCTCTGCGACTCAAGGCATCAGCCACCACATTGGTCTTTCCCGGATGATACAAAATAGTCAAGTCATAGTCCTTGAGAAGCTCCAACCATATCCTCTGTCGCAAATTCAAGTCTTTCTGCCTTCGCAGATACTGCAAGCTACGATGATCGGTGTAAATCTCACACTGCACTCCATACAACTAATGCCGCCAAATCTTTAAGGCATGAACAATAGCAGCTAGCTCAAGATCGTGCACTGGGTAATTCTTCTCGTGCACCTTCAACTGTCTAGACGCGTAGGCAATCACCCTGCCGTCCTGCATCAATATCTCTCCCAATCCAACTCTAGAAGCATCACAATAGACCGTATAAGAACCCGAACCAGTAAGCAACACTAGTACCGGAGCTGTGATCAACGCTGACTTGAGCTTCTGAAATCTCTCCTCACATTCATCGGACCATCTGAATAGAACACCCTTCTGTGTCAATCTAGTCAGAGGTGAAGCAATAGAAGAGAATCCTTCCACAAAGCGACGGTAGTAACCCGCCAAACCGAGGAAACTCCGAATCTCTGTGGCTGAAGACAGTCTGTGCCAACTCTGCACCGCCTCAATCTTCTTCGGATCAACCTGAATACCTTCACTAGACACCACGTGCCCCAAGAAAGCTACTGAACCAAGCCAAAACTCACACTTGGAGAATTTTGCATAAAGTTTATCCTCCCTCAATCTCTATAACACAATTCTCAAGTGTTGAGCATGCTCTTCCTGGCTACGGGAATAAACCAGGATGTCATCAATGAGTACAATGACGAATGAATCAAGGTAAGGATGAAATACGTTTTTCATCAATTGCATGAGCACGACTGGGACATTGGTCAGCCAAAATGACATAACTAGAAATTCATAATGGTCATATCTGGTCCTGAAAGTCGTCTTTGGAATATCAGAATCCTGAATCTTCAACTGATGATACCCCGATCTCAAGTCAATCTTGGAGAATACCTTAGCTCCCTGAAGCTGATCAAATAAGTCATCAATACGAGGCAAAGGATACCGATTCTTTACTGTAACCTTATTCAGTTGCATGTAATCAATACACATGTGCATCGAACCATCCTTCTTTTTCACAAACAACACCGGCGCACCCCAAGGCGACACACTAGGCCGAATGAACCCCTTATCTAAGAGTTCCTAAAGCTGCTCCTTCAATTCTTTCACCTCTGTTGGGGCCATGCGGTAAGGTGGAATAGAAATAGGCTGAGTATCTGGCACCAGGTCAATACCAAAATCAATATACTTGTCAGGTGGCATGCCTGGCAGGTCTGTAGGAAATACATCCGGAAAATCGCGGACTACGGGAACAGAATCAACAAATGGAGTCTCACTACTAACATCCCTCACAAACGCAAGATAAGATTCACACCCTTTCTCAACCATACGTTGGGCTTTCAAATAAGAAATCACTCTGCTAGGCACCTGCTCTATAGACCCTCTCCACTTAACGTTCGGAATTCCGGTCATAGCTAGGGTCACGGTCTTAGCGTGACAATCAAGAATAACATGACATGGGGATAACCAATCCATGCCCAGAATCACATCAAAATCGACCATAATGAATAACATCAGGTCCACTCGGGTCTCCAGACCCCCAATAGATATAAGACACGACCGGTACACATGGTCCACAATAATAGTATCGCCCACCGGAGTCGAACATGAACAGAAGTAACTAGAGACTCACGGGGCATATTCATAAAATGAGCAAAATAGGATGAGGCATAAGAGTACGTGGAACTAGGGTCAAATAAAGCCAAAGCATTAGTGTGACAAACTGAAATAGTACATGTAATCACCGCATCGGATGCCATCGCATAAGGCCTAGCCGGAAGTGCATAAATACGTGGCTGGCCTCCACCTGCTTGACCTCCCCCTCTAGGACGGCCTCTAGCTTCCTGAACACCACCCCTGGCTGCCTGGGTAGGTGGTGAAGTGACTGAGGCTGAAGCCGAGGGCTGAACCCTCTGCTGGGATGAACTACTAGAATGATGGGGGCACTGCCTCCACCCATGTCCGAACTCTCCATACGCATAACAACCACCTGCAGCTGGAGTTAAAACCGAACGAGAACCTCTGTCACCCTGATGACCATCAGACGAAACACGCATAGAAGAGCCCTGATAAGATGATGCTCGGGCGGAGCTCTGAGCTGGGAGGGCACTAAAATAGGAACGTCACTGATGAGAATTGTGAGGACCCTGCCCCAAAGATACACCATTGTAAGCTGGGCGAACTAGCTGTGGAGGTATAAATAGACAACCACTGTTGTGCTGAAACAACCCTCTAGAAGGGGCACCACTGAAGTTACCTGCTCCCCGAGGCCTCTTGACCTCTATTTCCTCACGATCCTGCCTACGAACAGACTCAATATCCCGAGTAATCTCAAAAACCTGCTCAAATGTATCTCCAGACACTCTCTCCCTTGTCATCAAGATCCGAAGCTGATAAGTAAGACCATCTACAAACCTCCTAATCCTCTCCCTGTCAGTAGGTGCAATATTAGAAGCATGTCTAGACAACTCAGAAAACCTCATCTCGTACTGAGTAACTGACAACTCTCCCTGACGAAATTGCTCAAACTGTCTGCGTTGCTCCTCTCTGTGGGACTAAGGAACATACTTCTCCAAAAAGATCATGGAGAACTGCTGCCAAGTGAGTGGTGTTGAACCAACCGGCCTACGCCTCTCGAATGACTCCCACAAAGTAAAAGCAGCACCAGCAAACTGAAATGTAGCAAACGAGACCCCACTAGTCTCAAAAATACCCACAGTACGTAGTATCCTCTGGCATTTATCAAGAAAACCTTGGGCATCCTGGCCCTCTGTGCCACTGAAAGTCGGAGGCTTAAGTATGATGAACCTCTCTAGTCTACGCTGCTCATCCTCGGGCATAGCTGGAACTACAAAATCCTGTACTGGGACAACCAGCTGAGCTGGGGCTTCTCCCGGTGTCTAAATACCCCGTACAGCTTGCTCAGGTGTCCGGGCAGCTGGGGTCTGATTGCCTCCCCCGGCCTGAGCTGCAGTGGCAGTAGTGGACATAGAAACTGCCTGAGCTAAACTGGAACACACCGCCAATATCTGAGCCAGGGTCTCCCGAAGACCCGGAATAACAATAGGCACTGCCGGTGCCTGAGCCTGTTCTGCTGGAGCACCATCGGCGGGAGCCTGATCCTGACTGATAGGGGGATCCTGTGGTACTACCCCAGCTGCTGCCTGGGCTGGTCCCCTACCTCTACCACGACCCCTACCCCTTGTGGTTCTGGCTGGTGTCTAGTCACCCTGATAAGTATTGCGTGTCCTCACCATCTGTGAGAGAATGAAACAACGTAAGTTTAGATTTCAAGAATCAATAGATTGGCACGAAAGAGTTCAAGAATAATAGAGATGTTTCCTAAAAGTTCTGCAGCCTCTCGAAGATAAGTACATACGCCTATGTATCCATCCGCAAGACTCTACTGAACCTGCTCATGACCGTTGAGTCCAATGCAACCTAGAGCTCTGATACCAACTTGTCACGACCCCAAATCCTAACAGGCTGTGATGGAGCCTATCGTGGAACTAGGCTAGCCAATCATCACTTTACTACGCATTTTTTCAATTATAAGAGTTCACATTTTAATAATAAGCATGCAACCAAGCATAGAATAGTGTAATTAGTCTTAGCGTCCCAATAATAGTCTACACAAAACCTCCCAAGACTGGAGTCAATAGTCATGAGCATCTAAGAATAAATAAATCTAACTCTGCTAAAACTATAATATATGTCTCTGAATCAATTGCTAAAACTAAATAAGGAAGGGAAATGGAGAAGTTGTGGACGCTGGACAACTACCTTGAAATCCCGTGAACTGCTGTTAACGAACAAGGCAGCTACTGCTCCAAATCGGTACCTGGATCTGTGCACAGAGGAACAGGGAGTCTTTATGAGTACGCCAACTCAGTAGTAATGAAAATAAATCACAGTCTGAGAAAAACAAAACACACAGTGCAGATACACCAATTCACAAAAAACAGTAAAACATCACGTCTCCAAAAGTATACAACAATTACATAAGTTTGAAAACCAATTGCTATAAAATCCTTTGAAACAAGTATAATATCAATACATCTCAGTAAAATCCTCAATAAGAACCAGTTGAAAAGAAGTGGTTTATAGTTCAAAAAACTCAATAAAAATAATTTTAATAAAATTGCCCCTCGGGCCAAAATCATTTCTCGTAACAGTTGCCCACCAGGCATTCTCACAATCACTCTGTATCAGCCCCTCAGGCAATAATCATCACTCAGTATCAGCCCCGCGAGCAATAAGCATCACTCAATAGGTACTTGCGCTCACTGGGGGGTGTATACAGACTCCGGAGGGGCTCCTACAACCCAAGAGCTATAACAACATAAGGCCTGAAAGCCTCCTCACAATATAGGCCTGAAAGCCTCCCTCATATAAGGCCTGAAAGCCTCCTCACAATATAGGCCTGAAAGCCTCACTCAGTCAGACACTCTAAATTTTCCCTTAGGCCTTAAGCATACCGGGTTCTCGACCCAAAACATTGTTTCATGTTTCAATAAATAGTATCAAAATACTCCGAGCGTCAAAATAATTTATAAGGAAAATACTGAGTGTAAAGTCATAACATATCAGTGAGTAAAATATAGTAAACACAACCCCCAAGGGGTAGACAAGTCGGCACTAGGCCCCAAACATGGCTTACATCCCGAATCATGTCAAGTATATAGTACTATTGGAAATAAGCTTTAAAAAAAGCCGTTTCGCAACTCAATAGTCGCCTAAGTAAGGAATATATCTCCAAAGTTTCAACCTTTTCATTTCAAAACCCATGAAAGGGTGCATAGTCCGGGGTTTCATACCCTTAGGATAGGATTTAAAGACATTACTTACCTCAAAACTAGCCCGGAAACTATTCCGCAATGCGCTTGCCTCTCGAATCAACTTCCGAAGGTTCCAAATCTACCAAGTTCAAATTTTTATCATCAATTCACGCTCAAAGAATAAATTCCAATTGAAAAATATTGATTTAGCTCAAACATTCGAATTCGGTCAAAACCCAACCCTTGGGCCCGCGTCCCGAAACTCAGAAATTTTTATACCAAAATGTTCTTCGTCCTCTCACGAGTCCGTAAATATAAAGAACGCCAAACTCGGAGATCGTTTGACCCCTCAAATCGACCCCTAAAGGTCTCATAATCTCAAGCCCTAAACCCACATTTTTCTACTGATTTTCATGAATTTAATACTGAGATTATATTCTATAATCACCTATAATGGAGTTTTAATGATCAAAATACTTACCTCTATGAAGAACACTGATTTTCCCCTTCAAAAATCGCCTCAAGAACTCTTTGTCCATACAAAAATTGTGTAAAAAGGGTTTAGGTCGCGGAAGAGTTTTTAATTTAACTGCCCAGATGTTTGACCTCCCTGACCGAGGTCAACGCCCTGTGATTGCACTGACCAGCCCCTTTTGACCTCTGCGATCGCGGTCATCACTCCGCGATCGCACAGTTATGCCCCTTTTGACCTCCACGATCGCACAGCTCTGCTGCCCCTCTACTATGTGATCGCATACCAGCGTTCGCGATCGCACAGAGCAAAATGTGCCTGCCCAAAATAACTCACAGCGAGCGCATTACTTCCCCCGCGATGGCAGTGAAAAAAATTGTTGTGCACAAAAACCAGAAAACCAGCTATGTATTCAAGTCCAAATGAGTCCGTTAATCACCCAAAATCAATCCCGAGCCCCTCTTGACCCCAACCAACTATAACAACACATCACATATGATAATTTAAACTTAGTTGCACCCTCGGAACAACAAAACTAACATCAAAACACCAAAATCACGTCGGATTCAAGCCTAAGAACTTTGAAATTTCTAAAATCCACCAACGATGCCAAAACTATTCAAAACAACTCCGATTGACCTGAAATTTGCAGACATATCCAAAATGACATTACGAACCTGTTCCAACTGTCAAAATTCCATTCCGACCCCGATAGCCTATTTTCCACTCCCGACCAAAAATCGTTGAAAACTAACTTTTGCCAATTCAAGCCTAATTCTACACCAGGCATCACAAAATTATTCCGGACACACTCCCAAGTCCCAAATCACCTAACAAAACTATCTGAGCCATAAATTCCGGAGTCGTTTACCAATAAGTCAACTCTTAGTTGACTTTTCTAACTTCAAGGCTATTTTTAAAGACTAAGTGGCTAAATTCTCACTACAACCATTTTGATTTCAAGCCTATCAACTCTAACACATCAATAACAGTATAATCAACATATAACAAGTCAAATGTAGTAATTATAATGCAGGTCCTACGTAACGACAGACCGGGTCGTTACATAGATAAATCGAAGTAGGAGTGTGACAGGCTGACTTATCGAACCTGATGGAATATTCTGACACCGTCATATGATCTGAAGCAACCGTTCAATCCTTATGCACCACGTATTATGGAGAGTCTAAGAAACAAATCTTTCAAAAGCATTTATGAGAATCGATTCAAGTAATTGATGCTGCATTGGCTGGTCATCCTCTTTGTAGGCTTGTCACAAAAACTGGCGGCCAATTTCTTCTTATACTATGGTAACTCAACACTGCTGAGCTACCGCCTTTATTCATATAATTTTTCATCATTATTTTGGGGTAACTCTCATCTCTATTGATGCACAATGATCCTAAAAGTAGAGCTCTATACAGATTAACCTTGGCACGAGCCATATAGTCTAGAAGTTTGTTAACCACTGTACTCCCTCTGGAGAACCCAAAATCTGCAACCGTGACTTCCACATTGAGTAGACCTTCGCAAGTCCCAGCTTTATCTCTTGCAAAAATCTCAGGCCTTATACCTTCCAAGCCAAACCGATATAACACATGATCCCGCAATCTATTCCTTGACGGAGGACTTCCCTATTTGGCACGAAGTCATAGGTCACAATGTCTGACAATCCACAATGTTAAACTTCACAGCTCATATAAATCAACCATGTTGCTTTCAACTTATTCCCATGTTCTACAATACTGAAGTAACTATAAATCCTTCTGGGATATGGGCTATTCCAACATGTACTGACTGAGCTAGAACCTTCGCGTCTAGATTCATTTGAGACTGTACGATAGGTGCTCATGTTCGAACTTTAAACTGAGCTCTGCTTATGTCTCTTCCCCTTATCATAGCTGTCATTGGGGCTTCATCTCTTGTCCGATAGTAGACTCTTTGTGTGTTGTCAAGATTTGTGAGAGGACAATAATAGACAAGTACAATCATCCATGATAGAATAAATTTGCACGATAGAGTAGAATAGAAGCGAAATTGTTCCTAACTTCATAGCCTCTGAGATATAAGTACAGACGTCTCTGTACCGATCCTTCAGACTCTACCAAGTTTGTTCGTGAATTGTGAGACCTAAGCAACCTAGTGCTCTAATACCAACTTGCCATGACCCAAATTCTTCACCTTAGGGATCGTGATGGCGCCTAACACCACACTTTCTAGGCAAGCCAACGTTAGAATTCGATTAACTAATTTACTTTAATTATTTACTTAAGCACAAACAAATGAATGCAAAGTGAACTTAATTAAAATGATTTCCAACGAAATACTCCCAATTTAAATTAATGAAAAATTAAATAAAACGAACCGTGAGCTAATATAAATAAATCTAGAACTAAAAAGAGTCTGGTGTCACAATTCACGAACTACTAAAGAATACTATAAATACTGGGCTGAAAGAAATAGTGTAACTATTTCGAATATACTAAAACAGTTTTATAAGAATAGGAGAAGACTCTCGGGATTTGCGAACGCCGGCAGATATACCTCGTGTCTCCGAATAAATAAATGGCTGCTCTAAAAATCTCTATTGTTGGCTAGTACCTAGATTTGCACAAAAGAGTGCAGAGTGTAGTATCAGCACAACCGACCCCATGTATTGAGTAAGTGCCGAGTCTAACCTCGACGAAGTAGTGACGAGGCTACGACGAGGCATTAACAACATATAACTTGTGACTATAATATATACAATAACGCAATAAAACACTTCTACACGAAAAAGAAAAATATATCTGAGACAATACATATAAAGCAAGAAGGAAATCTACACAAATAATTAAGTACTGCAATAACAATTAAATAACTCAGCCGCCTTTTTTAGGCCTCAGCTATAACAAACTCTCAAATAATTTTCAAGTTTCCAAACTTTAACTTTTAATAAAAGTAGTGTCAAAATATGAAAAATAGTAATATAAAATGGTAGTTTTCAAATATTTGTTTTTCTTTGAAAATCATTAAAAATATAATTGTCCTCCCTTATTGCTCCTTGTTGCGGCATACAACCCGATCCCACCATACATATCATATCAATTTATTAACCTGTATCACAATCAATTATCCAACCTTATCACAGCCCCCTTGTCACATCCCCCTTATCACAACCCCCTTATCACCGCCTTTCAAGTCAAAGTCTTTCACAATATTTGTGTCTCGACAACTGTAAAGAGAACAAGTTTCACGTTAAATAACAGTAAAAGCAGATACTCGTCAAAAATCATAAAAACAGTTAAACTGCAATTCTCATAACTTCCTCAATATTATCATAAATGGAACCAATAGGAACATATATATATATATATATATATATATGCCTCACAAAAACAATGTCAAACTACCAACCGTTTTGTACCACAAGGGAACCAAATAAACAACCAATACTCTTTCAAAAATAACCACGGTAATATTTAACAAAAAAAAATAACAAGGCCAACTAGTCATAGAAACAATAATGAACATAGAACAATTAAGACAAGCATCAATTACGTTGGGAACGAGAAAGGGATCATATTTATCAAGAACATTGGGTGGTGCATAGATACTCTTCACCTCACCTATACAGCACGCCCATGCATTTCACATAGCAAACAAGTAGGGATTCCTATTCCCTTAAGTCAAAGTTAGACAAAACACTTACCTCAATTTCGTAGGCCACTCACTGCTCAATTATGACTTTTCCTGTAGAATCTTTCTCTAACTTTCTCGAATCTAGTCATATTAACTCAATATCATTAATTAATGCTAAAAGAACTAACTTTATTGAAAATTACAATTTTTCCTAAGTTTTCTGTAAAAAAGTGAAAACTCAACCCCGGGCCCGCTTAGTCTAAACTCGGGGTTCGGACCAAATTACGTTTACCCATTCACCCACAAATCCAAATATACAATTAGTTTCAAAATCCTACCTCAATTCGAGGTACAGATTCAATTTTTACAAAATTCCCTAATTCTACCCAAACCCTCAATTTTTACCATGAACATTCTTATTTTTGATTTAAAAGTGATGAAAAATAATGAGTAATTGAAATCATAAAGTTCATAATTGATTAACTATTACTTGGGGATGATATTTGGTGAACCAATTCGTTCCTAGGGCCGTGGGTTTCGAAATTTTGAAGAAGAAGAAGTCTGCCCGTTTTATATATATATTTTTGCCAGCTATTCTGCCTCGTTTCTCATGCCAAATCATCCCGAAACTCAATTTTTATGCCTCCAATGGATTCATTGTGCAATTCTAGTCAAGTTAGGCTTTTGAAAAACTCAATTTGACCTTATAATGAAGGAGATATGTAGGTTTTAATATTTGCAAATAATGCAGATTTTTAATACGCCGTCAGTGACAATTTCGTAATTAACCTAAAAAATCTGGCAACCTTAGTAAAATGACCATGTAATTACGATACGGATCTAATACTTCATTCAAAATAGAAATCGGAGCTCATTTGTTCCATATGATATCATTTATGCTTGAAGAAACGACGTCGAAGCATAAGAAAGAACGAGCGCAATACAACTCAAACCTATTTGAAACGCACCCGAGCCCTCGGAGCTTTAAACCAAACATGCACGCAACTCTAAAGCATCATACAGACTTGCTCGTGCGATCAAATCATGAAAATAACATGTAAAACTATGAATTAAACCTCAAAACTCATTATTTTTCTCAAGAACACTTAAAGTTCACTATTTATCAACCGGACGTCCGAATCACGTCAAATAAATTTCGATTCTCACCAAATTTTGCAGATAAGGATTAAATATCGTAACAAACCTATATCGAGCTCTAGAACCAAAATACGGGCCCGATACCAACGGTTTCAAACGTTAATTCATTTCTTTATTTCATTAATAATTCAGCAAAACAATTTCTTTCTAAAATTGATTTCTAAGGCTTGGGACCTCGGAATTCAATTCCAGGATACGCCCAAGTCCCATATTTTACTGCGGACTTTCCGGGATCGTCGAAACACAGATCTGATTCCGTTTACTCAAAATGTTGACTCAAGTCAACTAAAACCAAATTTTTAATTCTAAAAATTATTATTTCTTATATTTTCACATAAAAACTTTCTGGTTTCACGCTCGGACTGCGCACACAAATCGAGGTAGTTAAAATAAACCTTTTTATGGCCAATAAGCCCAGCCGTCTCTCAGGCGGGGGTGGAGCCCAGACTCTCGCCACCCGCACACTAGAGCATTTAGCTTTTCAGTTCCAGACTCCAGCACCTCAGATAGATGGAGTAACTCAGCCGGGTATTGTGGCTCAGGCCGTTGAGGGAGAAGCTATGTCTGGTGATGCTTTATGGAGATTGGACCGGTTCACCAAGATGTTCCCTACTACTTTTACCGATGAGCCATCAAAGGATCCCCAGGATTACTTAGACAGTTGCTATTAGGTTCTTTGGAACATAGGGATCGTGGAGACCAACGGGGTCGATTTTGCTACTTTCCGCCTTTCTGGTTCCGCCAAGACTTGGTGGAGGGATTATTTCTTGACCAGACCAGCTGGGTCTTCGCCTTTGTCTTGGGCGCAGTTCTCCGATGGAGAAGTTTCTTCCAGTCACCCAGAGAGAGGATCTCCGGAGGCAGTTTGAGCGTCTCCAACAGGATTCTATGACAGTTACACAGTATGAGATCAGGTTCATCACTTTGGCCCGACATGCTTTCATGATACTCCCCACCGACCGAGAGAGGGTGAAGAGGTTTATTGAGGGGCTAGCTCAGCCGATTAGACTACAGATGGACAGAGAAACAGGCATTGATATTTCATTTCAAGAGGCAACTAATGTGGCCAGGCGAGTCGAGATGGTCTTATTACAGAGCAGTGGTCAGGGGTCTGATAAGAGGCCTCATCATTTTGGCCGATTCAGTGGTGCCTCATCTGGAGGCAGGGATTCTTTTGGCAGAGGTCATCCTCCTAGACACTTTCAGTCAGCAATTCAGGTATCCCGCAGTGCACCACCAGCTCCTATCAGTGCACCGCCGCTCTAGAGCTTTCAGAGTTGTTACTCCGGTCGACAGGGAAAGTTTCAGGTCCTGCAGCTTCAGCAGCCGAGATCTTGTTATACTTGTGGTGGCTCGGGGCACATTGCTAGATTTTCCCCCGAGCCTCGAGTGGTTCTCAGCACCTGGGTTCCCGTGCTATGATTCCCGCACCCGGTGCTCCACCACCCCCTCAGCCAACTATGGGTAGAAGTCGAGGTGCCAGAGGTGGAGGCTAGACAGTTAGAGGTGGAGGTCATGCTATTAGAGGTAGAGGTCAACCCGCGGTAGGTCGACCCAGGGATGTTCAAATTGGTGAGGCCCAGCCCCAATGTTATGTTATTCCCGCCAGACCTAAGGCTGAGGCCTCCGATGTAGTCATTACAAGTATGGTTTCAGTTTGCAGCAGGGATGCTTCGGTTTTGTTTGATCTGGGGTCCACAATTTCCTACGTGTTCTCATATTTTGCTCCTTATCTGATTATGCCTTGTGATTCCCTGAGTACTCATGTATATGTGTCTACACTAGTGGGTGACTCTATTGTTGTAGATCGTGTCTACCGTTCATGTATAGTGGTTATTGGTGGTCTTGAGACCAGAGTAGATCTTCTACTCCTTTATATGGTCGATTTCGATGTTATTTTGGGGATGGATTGGTTGTCTCCTTATCATGCTATTCTGGATTGTCATGCCAAGACTGTGACCTTGGCCTTGCCGGGAGTACCTCGATTAGAGTGGAGGGGTAATCTTCTTACAGTAGGGTTATCTCATATATGAAGGCTCGGCGCATGGTTGAGAAGGGGTGTTTGGCCTATTTGGCTTATGTTCGTGATTCTAGTGTCGAGGTTCCTTCTATGGAGTCTATGCCTATTGTTTGTGAGTTTCCAGAGGTTTTTCCTGTAGACCTACCGGGTATGCCACCCGACAGGGATATTGACTTTTGCATTGATTTGGCTCCGGGCACTCAGCCCATTTTTATTCCACCATATCGTATGGCCCCGCCAAAGCTAAAGGAGTTGAAGGATCAGTTGCAAGATTTGCTAGATAGAGGCTTTATTAGGCCTAGTGTTTCTCATTGCAGTGTGTCGGTGTTGTTTGTTAAGAAGAAGGATGGAACAATGAGGATGTGCATTGATTGCCGACAATTTAACAAGGTTACTATCAAGAACAAGTATCCATTGTTGAGGATTGATGATTTGTTTGATCAGCTTCAGGGTGCCACAGTGTTTTCAAAGATTTACTTGAGATCTAGCTACCATCAGTTAATAATTAGGGCGTCCGATGTCCCTAAGACAGCCTATCGCACTCGGTATGGGCATTATGAGTTCCTTGTGATGTCGTTCGGGTTGACAAATGCCCCAGCTGCTTTCATGGAGTTGATGAACCAAGTGTTCATGCCTTATTTGGATTTGTTTGTGATTGTCTTCATTGATGATATTTTGATTTACTCCCGCAATCGGGAGGAGCACGAGCAACACCTTCGAGTCGTCCTCCAGACTCTGAATGACAGTCAGTTGTATGCTAAGTTTTCCAAGTGTGAGTTGTGGTTGAGCTCGGTTGCATTCTTGGGTCCTGTTGTATCAGCAGAGGGTATTCAGGTAGATCCCAAGAAGATTTCAGCAGTCAAGTATTGGCCTAGACCCACATCAGCTTCAGAGATTCGGAGTTTCTTGGGCTTAACAGGTTACTATGGTCGGTTTGTGGAGGGCTTTTCATCTATTGTAGCCCCGATGACAGGGTTGACTCAAAAGGGTTCCCAATTCAGGTAGTCATATGAGTGTGAGGCGAGCTTTCATAAGCACAAGGCAGCCTTGACCACGACACCGGTGTTGGTTTTGCCCTCAGGTTCAGGGCCATATATTGTATATTATGATGCTTCTCGGATTGGACTTGGTGCAGTTTTGATGTAGGATGGTAAGGTTATAGCATATGCTTCACGTCAGTTAAAGGTTCATGAGAAGCATTATCCAGTTCATGATTTAGAGTTAGCAGTCATTGTCCACGCGCTGAAGATTTGGAGGTATCATCTGTATGGTGTGTCATGTGAGGTGTTCACAGATCATAAGAGTTTGCAATATATGTTCAAGAAGAAAGAGTTGAATATGAGGCATAGAAGATGGTTGGAGCTGTTGAAAGACTATGAAATTTCCATCTTATACCATCCGGGGAAGGCCAATGTGGTGGCCGATGCCTTGATCCGGAAGTCAGTTAGCATGGGTAGTCTTGCTTATATTCCGGTTAGGGAGCGACTGCTTGCTTTGGATGTTCATGCTTTAGCCAATCGGTTCATGAGATTGGATGTTTCTCAGACCGGTATTGTTCTAGCTTATACGGTGGCTCGTTCTTCATTATTCGACCGTATTCAGGATTGGCAGTATGATGATCTTCATTTGCGTGCCCTTAGGGACAGAGTTCGGCATGGAGGTGCCAAGTAGGTTTCAGTTGGTGATGATGGAGTCTTGCGGATGCAGGGTCGTATTTGTGTGCTTGATGTTGATGGACTTCGTGAGTTGATATTGCAGGAGGCCCATAGTTCCCGGTATTCCATTCATCCAGGCGCCGCAAAGATGTACCAGGATTTGCTGCAGCATTATTGGTGGCGAAGGATGAAGAAAGATATCGTGGCATATGTAGCACGGTGACTGAACTGTTAGCAGGTTAAGTACGAGCACCAGAGACCTAGTGGATTGATGCAGCAGATTGAGATTCCTCAATGGAAGTGGGAGCGTGTCACCATGGATTTCGTAGTTGGACTCCCACTGACTCAGAGGATGTTCGATGCAGTATGAGTCATTGTGGATAGGCTGACCAAGTCAGCGCATTTCATTCATGTGGCAGTTTCCTATTCTTTGGAGAGGATAGCGGGGATCTACATTAGGGAGATTTTTCGCCTGCACGGTGTGCCCGTGTCCATTATTTCTGACCGAGGTACGCAGTTTACCTTACATTTTTGGAGAGTATTTCAGCGTGAGCTGGGCACACGGGTTGTGTTGAGTACAGTGTTTTATCCTCAGACGGACAGACAGTCCGAGCGTACTATTCATATTTTGGAGGATATGTTGCGAGCATGTGTCATTGACTTTGGAGGTTCTTGGGACCAGTTTTTGCCTCTAGCTGAGTTCGCCTACAACAACAGCTATCAGTCAAGCTTTCAGATGGCTCCTTATGAGGCATTTTATGGTAGGCGATGTCGGTTGCTAGTTGGGTGGTTTGAGCCGGGAGAGGCTTGGTTGTTGGGTACGGAATTAGTGCAGGATGCCTTAGATAAAGTGAAGATCATTCAGGATAGACTTCGTATAGCTCAGTCCAAGCAGAAGAGTTATGCAGATCGCAGAGTTCGAGATTTGGCATTCATGGTAGGAGACCGGGTATTGCTTCGGGTGTCGCCCATGAAGGGCGTGATGAGGTTCGGAAAGAAGGGCAAGCTGAGCACCTACATTGGCCTCTTTGAGATTCTTGATAAAGTGGGAGAGGTGGCCTACAGACTTGCTTTTCCATCAAGTTTATCAGCCGTGCATCCAGCGTTTCATATATCTATGCTTAGGAAATATCTCGCTGATCCATCCCATGTGCTTGACTTCAGCAGTGTCCAGTTGGACAAGGATTTGACCTATGAGGAGGAGCCGGTAGCCATATTGGACTGGCAGATTCGTCAATTGAGATCGAAGAGTTATCCTTCGGTCCGTGTTCAGTGGAGAGGTCAGCCTACCAAGGCAGCTATCTGGGAGTCCGAGTCCGATATACGGAGCTGATATCCCCATCTATTCCCTGATCCAGGTACTATTCTATGTCCGTTCGAGGACGAACGTTTGTTTTATAGGTGGAGATTGTGATGACCCAAAAGGTCATCCCGTGTTATATAAGTTAATTATGTACTCCGAGGTCTTGAAAACCTCCTTTTATCTCACCTCGATTTGCGTGCGCATCCCGGACATATAGTCGGGAAGCCTTTATGTGAAACACTGAGAAAAATGATAGTTTTGTTTTTGAAATTTGATTTAAGTTGACTTTGGTCAATATTTTTGGTAAACGAACGTGGACCCGTGATTTGACGGTCCCGGGGGGTCCGTAGAATAATATGGGACCTGGGCGTATGCTTCGAATCGAATTTCGAGGTCTCAAGCCCGAGAAATTAATTTTTGAAAGAAATTGTTTTTCTGAAAATATAAAGGATTTTAGAAATTTGATTATGTGTGAAACCTATGGTATGTCACAACCATAGGTCTCAAGCACGTCTGTAAAGTTTGGTAAGAAACGGAAGTCTGTCACGACCCCAAATCCTAATAGGCCGTGATGGCGCCTATCGTGGAACTAGGCTAGCCAACCATCACATTGCTACACTTTTGTTCAATTAAAATAGTTCACAATTAGATAATAAGCAAGCAACCATAGCATAAATGATATAATTAAGTCTTAGCGTCCCCATAATATTCTAAACAACCTCCCAAGAACTGGAGTCAATAGTCATGAGCATCTAAGAATAAATAAATCTAACTCTGCTAAAACTATAATATATGTCTCTGAATCAAATGCTAAGACTAAATAAGGAAGGGAAATGGAGAAGCTGTAGACGCTGGACAGCTACCTCAAAACCCCGTGAAATACTGCTATCAACTGCGTCAGCTACTGCTGCGAACTAGTACCTGGATCTGTGCACAGAGGCACAGGGAGTCTTTATGAGTACGCCAACTCAGTAGTAATGAAAATAAATCACAGTCTGAGTAATATAAACACACAGAACATGTACACAATTCCACAAACCAGTAAAACACCAAGTCACCACGTAGTATTCATCAAATAATGAGTTCGAAATCAGTTTCCAGAAAACCTTTGAAACAAGTGCAATATCAGTATGTCCCAGTAAAATTCTCAGTAAAACCAGTGTAAAAACGAAATAAATCATAGTTTGAAAACTTGGTAAAAATCTTCATAAAACTGCCCATCGGGCCAAAATCATTTATCGTNCGGCGCTCACTGGGGGTGTGTTACAGACTCCGGAGGGGATCCTACAGCCCAAGCACAATAATAAGCCACAGCATGGCATAATTCACACACAATATAGACCCGCAGCCTCACTTATATCATATCATCCTCACAATACAGGCCAGCAGCCCCACTCAGTCAGACACTCTCAATTTGCCCTTCAGGCCATAAATATACCGGGTTCTCGACCCAAAAACAGTATTTCATTTTCAAGAAGTAGTATCAAAATACTCTGAGTGTCAAAACAATTTCACAGAAAAGACTGAGTGAAAAATCATAACATAGCAGTGAGGAAAATAGTAAAAACATCCCCCAAGGGGTAAACAAATCGGCACTAGGCCCCAAACATGGCTTACAGCTCAAAACATATCATAATGTATAAATACTATTTAAGAAAAGGCTGAAAAATCGGTTTCGCAACTCAATATTCGCCTAAATAGGAAACATGTTCCAAAGTTTCCACCTTTTTATTTCAAAACCCGTGAAAGGGTGCATAGTCCGGGGTTTCATACCCTCAGGACAGGATTTAAAGACATTACTTACCTCAAAACTAGCCCGAAAACTATTCCGCAATGCGCTTGCCTCTCGAATCAACCTCCGAAGGCTCCAAATCTACCAAGTTCAGATTTTTATCATCAATATGGGCTTAAGGAACAATTTCCAATCGAAAGATATCAATTTTACTCAAAAATCCGAAACTGGGCAAAACCTGACCCCCGGGCTTGCGTCCCGAAACTCAGAAATTTTTACAGAAAAGTGTTCTTCATCTTCCCACGAGTCCGTACATATAAAGAACACCAAAATCGGAGTCCGTTTGACCCCTCAAATCGACCCTTGAAGGTCTCATAATCTCATGCCCCAAAATCCTATTTTTCTACTGTTTTTCATGAATCAAAGGCTGGGATTATGGTCTATAATCACCTATCATCGAGTTTTAATGACTAGAACACTTACCTCAATGAAGAACAAGGATTTCCCTCTTCAAAATCGCCCCCAAGAACTCTTTTCCGTACAACAACGGTGAAAAAAAGTGTTTAAGTCGCGGAAGGGCTTTTAATTAACTGCCCAGGCTTTTGTTCTCCGCGATCGAAGCCTTGGCCCTGTGATCGCACTGACCAATTTCCCAGACCTCCGCAATCATAGCACTGTGCACGCGATCGCACAGTGCAATTGTCAGCCAACCACACGCGCCTATCTTCCTCTGTGCGATCGCAACCTATTCCACGCGATCGCACGGACTTGTCCTCCCTCTACTCTGCGATCACATCTCCCTTCTTGCGATCGCATAGAACAAATTTGTGCCTGACCATATTAACTCTCTACGATCTCACTTCTTCACCCGCGATCGCAGTGAACAAAATCACTGTGCAGAAAAACCAGAAAACCAGCAATTGTTCTAAGTCCAAATGAGTCCGTTAACCACCCGAAATCAATCCTGAGCCCCTCGGGACCCCAACCAAACTTACCAACACATCTCATAACATCATTAAAAGNGCCGAAACTATCCAAATCAACTCCGATTGACCTGAAATTTTGCAGACAAGTCCAAAATGACATTACGAACTTGTTCCAACTGTTGGAATTCCATTCCGACCCCGGTAGCCTATTTTCCACTGCCGTCCGGAATCGCCAAAAAATTAACTTTCACCAATTCAAGCCTAATTCTACACCGAACATCACAAAATTATTCTGAACACACTCCTAAGTCCCAAATCACCTAACGGAGATATCCTAGCCATAACATCCGCATTCCGAGGTCGTTTACCTAACTAAGAGTTGACTTTTCCCATTTTAAGGTTATTCTTAAGGACTAAGTGCCTGAATTCTCATTTAACCATTTCGATTCAAAGCCTACCAACTCTAACACATTAATACCAGAATAACTAATCTATAATAAGTCAATAGCAACAATAATAATGCAGGTTCTACGTAACGACATACCTGGTCGTTACGAAGTCGTTTGACGTGATTCGAACCCACGGTTGTAAATTTTGATACTTTGAAAGTTATGAGAAATTTCTTTGATTTTTATGATAAATTCGTTGTTTAAGAGGTTATTTTGGCGATTTGATCGCACGAGTAAGTCTGTAGGATATTTTTGAGGTTGTGTGCATATTTGATTTGGAGCCCCGAGGGCTCGGGTGAGTTTCAGATAGGCGTCGAAGCATTTTTAAACTTGAAAATTTTGTGTGTAATTGCTGCTGCTGGTGTCGAGGGATTTTACCCTATGCGAATGCAATGCATACGCAGGGAGGGAGGTTGGTTAGTACTGTGCAAACTCACCACACCAGGTGCGAACGCGGAGCACAGGAACCTTGCTCTACGCAAACGCACACAGTGGGATGTGAACGCATAGGCTTAGAGAAGGCTGGGTAGGTTTTACTCAGTGCGAACGCACCCCCTTGGTCGCGATCGTGGAGTGTAGGGTCAGGCAGCCTATGCGAACGCACAACTTATGCCGCGAACGCATAGGGCAATTTTTCCCAGTTATTTAAAATTAGAACCATTTCGGGATTAAGTCAAAAACTCATAACTTCTTCTTCCAAACTCCAATTTGGGAGATTTTTGAAAGAGAACTTCATTACAAAATCATAGATATGTATTCTTAGACTTGTTTTCTTCAATTTTCATTAACACCCATTAGATGTCTAGGCTTAAATCATGTTCTTAAGGGTAGAAAATTAGGGATTTGGGTAGAGTTAGGACTTTTTGATTAATTGGAATTTAGACCTCGTTTTGGGGTCGGATTTAGAAACTAATTGCGTATTCGGGCTCGTGGGTGAATGGGTGATCGGGTTTTGGTCCGAACCTCGTATTTTTACCAAGAGGGCCCAGGGTCGAACTTTTTGGGAAGATAGGAAATCTATAATTAGGCATTGGAATTTAATTATTTAGCGTATATTGATGTTATTGAGTCAATTATATCTAGATACAATTGATTTGGAGTCAAGTTCAAAAGGAAAAGTGGTGATTGAGGCTTGATTTTGGTCTTGGAAGTTGAGGTAAGTGTTTGGCCTAACCTTAGCTTGAGGGAATAGGCGTTGAGTCTTATTTGCTATGTATTTATACCATGTTCAACGTATAGGTGAGGTGACGGGTACCTATACGTTGGTGTCAAGCATGCCTGTGAGTCGGATATTATGAATTATGTGATTTTCATTGATATGTACTGTGTTATAGCTTGAATTTCACTTTAGTGGTTGTTCATTTGGTGGAAACTCTTGGTAATGAATATTGTTGAGTATTTGTTTTGGTTGAGGAATCTTATGTAAAAATATGTACTTGAGCGAGATTGGTTATAGTTGTGTCCCTTGCCGGGATGGTGATATTTTTATTGTTGTTCCCTTGCCGGGATGTTATGATTTATGGTTCATATAGTTGATCTTTCCTTGCCACACTTCTATTATTAATATTGTTTGGGTGAGGAAGAGTGTAAAGAACGAAGGGTGATACCGTGTATTGATTCTGTGAGGAAGAGTGTAAAACACGAAGGGTGATGACGTGCCATGTTATTATATTAAAAGAACGAAGGGTGATACCGTGTCGTTTCTATTTATTATTGTGAGGATGAGAGTAAAAGCACGAAGGGTGATGCCGTGCACATGCATTTATTATTTGGTGAAGATGAGAGTAAAAGCACGAAGGGTGATGTCGTGCACTGTTTTCTCTGTGTTTGTTATTTCCTGTTGTTACTTAGATAGTTGAACCGTTGTCTTGATTCTTATTTCTGTTATCTGATATTGTCCCCCCCCCCCAAATCAA